>HG992313.1:14272500-14400823 GCA_905220615.1 Tinea trinotella
ACACTCTTTGACATATATACAAACAAGTAACAAACGGTCGGATCTGTTATTATGTTACGAATGAGTTGGTGACAAGTGTTTTATAATAATAACAATTTCCATCACAATGCACACCTGAATGTGTTCGCCACCTGCCTTGCACTGCGCCTGATAACAAGGACACAAACCCAATATCACTATTCCCCCCACCGGTGTGCTGGGGGGTGCGGTCAGTGTGGGAGTCCCCCCCACCCCCCGGTTATGACCACTTAACGCAAGGGCAACCGAGGACATTGGCAAATTCAATTTAGTCACTTCCTTTTGTTGGAAATTCAGATTAGAAAGGGGACCACATTTGAATTTAAACACCTTTGTTCACTCACCTCTGCCTGCATCACACACAATTGCACTTGTAATGCCCATGGGTGAGTGTGTGTGTGTGTCAGTGTGTGTGTGTGGGCAATCAAGGGGCTAAATTGGAGGCCGAGTTCACAAAGGGCCGACTTCCGAATCACGTCGCGTGCTTTATCTGTTCGGAAAGAGGTTCTGCCATATTATATATATATATATATATATGTCGGTGGGGAGATAGTTGTGTGCGATATGATCCGGTCGCGGCGGTGACCACGGCCGGCATATTAAACGACGATTAACCCTTACCGCTCGCAACTGATTTATGTGAACTATTAAAATCTCCGAAGGCGGACAATTAATTGGGCGCAGAGCTTTATTAATTAGGGCGGGAGCACTTGCCCCCCCCTTACGCACACACACACACACACACACACACACACACATGATATTAGTGAGTGACCACTCGACCACACCGCATCAACGAGGTGAAAGTTTTCAACATCATTAACATATAAATAATCTCCCAAAGTTATGTTGAATTTAAATATATTTAAATAATAATTATGTTATGTGATGCCGACTGAGACAATCGTTGACTGAGTCGACTTCCTCTTGTTTGCTATCGGGCAAGTCGTGGTCAAATGTGTTGGACAGGTGGTGGTAGAAATGGTGCGCCGGCTGCCAGTCACTGCCGCTTTCATTGCAAATTCCATTTATGTTTTATTCATTGTCTACCATTCATTATTAATCAGATATACACAAATAATGCAAGTATATCAGCAGGTCTACTCTGGCCATAATGGAATTCATAAATGTGAGGGAAGCTAAAGAGTTGCGTCAGGATAGTGGAGAGTTTATTGTGAGTGGACATCTGACGTCCGCTTGCTTAATGGTAAGCAATGGGAGATCCAACCGCGTAAGTTCACGGTTGCCTCAATCGCCGGCACTATGCCGGCCAAAGGGGGTTATTTACGCATCGCTTGAAGGAGATCTAAGATTATAGGATGAAGAGAAGTGGTCTAATAAAGCATTCCACTTTTCGATTGTTCTACAAAAAACACACGCGAACCGTGTTGTAGGACTGCAGATTCGATCGACAAAATGCAAAACAAGGTTAAAGAGCTCCTTGGAACATTCTCCGTGGTATAGGCGATAGAGGACGCACAGAGCCGCCATGTCTCTGCGTAGTTGCAGGGGCTCCAGAGTTCGCGTGACCTTTGCATCACCTATAATTTGGACAGCTCGGCGCTGCAATGAATCTAGGCCATCGGGAAGATACTTCCCACGCCGTCCCGCGCAAAAGTGAATTTGAGCTTTGTACAGTCAAATTAGCTTGGAGACGTTTTTGAATTTGTAGTAGTGCGCCTAAGAGCGCGTTTCCATTATTAACACACGTTACGAAAACACGTCATGTCCTTAGGTTTTAATTGGAAGCAAACGCAAGATAACAGGAAACTTTACGAATTTGATAAAAATTGCAGAATATCGTGCACAAAATGGACAATTTGTTTTAACCGTCAAAACATATATACATACCCTCTCGAAATCTTGGTCAGATTAAAACACTTCACGTTTAAAACTAAATATATCGAA
This sequence comes from Tinea trinotella, assembly GCA_905220615.1. Lineage (NCBI taxonomy): Eukaryota > Metazoa > Arthropoda > Insecta > Lepidoptera > Tineidae > Tinea > Tinea trinotella. The sequence continues at coordinate 14,274,427 of HG992313.1, forward strand.
GTTGTATATACGTTGTAATATACGTCTTTAAGCTAAAACTCAACATAATGATACGAGATCGTAACATCTTTATCTACCGCCACGACATAATGGAAACGCGCTCTTACTACACACACTACTACAAGTGCAAAAACATTTCGAAGCTAATTTGACTGTACTTGTATAGTAATAAGCGAAGCTCCCTAGTGAAGAACCTCCGCACCTTGTTCAGGAGCCAAGTTTGCACAAAGGAGGTGGTCTTAATAGCTCGAGCAATGTGCCGCTGCGAAGGGACTTCCCCAAAGTATCCAAAGAGTAGCAAGGGCTTTGTGTTTATTGTGACCTAAATTTAATTTACCTGATTATATGATGATGATTACCTGATAGTAAACAAGGGTAGTTCCATGAGCGCCTCAGTCGTTGTCACTATGCCGGCCAGAGTGCCCAATTTATGCTTCGCTTCAAGTACCTAAATATATGTATAGGATGAGGATAACAAATGAGGGGCCTTTAATGCATTCCCACCACCAGCTCCAATGTCTCCAAAATAAGGTTTTACCAATAGGGTATATAAATGTATTTTTTTTATGTGTTTAATTCACTTATTACATCGTTATAACATAATAAAAAATATAAATATTGTTGGAAAAGTTCTAATTATTTTTTAAAAATAATTTTAAAACTTCGATTAAATTTGACACATTTGAACGCCATCATCTAGCGCGGGCTTTTGATGACGTCACACGTTAGGACCAGTATTTGTTTACTACGAGTGTTACTGTTATTTATGTGGATTTTTAAGTTGTAATAGCTAAAGAACCATGGAGAAACCTAAAAAAACATTTTATAGATATTGCCTTGTACCAAAGTGCAAGAACTCTATTAGATAAAGTGATTTTTTTCAGTTCCTAGAGATACGAAACCTATGATGTAAGGTTATGAGAAGACTAAGGTATCTCCAATACCAAGTTTGTATTTTTGTGAAAATCACTTTAATGTATGTTATAATTGGATAGGTCTCCTAACTTGGTTAACAAAATTCATATCATTCAGGGCTAGGTATGCAAATGTTGCGTCCATCATTGATTGCCTAGAAATAGAGAAGCCATCTAATGCACTCCACTAGTCACTTACATGGTCACAATACAAAAAATGTAACACTTTGAAGTACCTAATCTCATGTACACCACTGGTCAATTTTTTTCTGATGGATATATAGTGCAAGGGCCACTGATGTTATAATATTTCAAGACTGTGGTTACTTAGAGTGTTTGCTCCCTACATATACAATACATCAGTGATGGCTGACAGAGGACTAAAAGACTTGTCACATTTGCTGGTAGCTAAGAAATGTACGACCACCTTCTGTTTTAAAGTCCTCCTCCAGCACTAAAGCGGCAGCACTTGTGGTTTGATAAGTTTGCAGGATGTTTTAATAAAAAATAAATAAAATTAACATTAGTTTTATTTTACATAAAATATTTCAGCCATTTTAAGAACAAGAAATTAATCTCAAGAGATATTATTCTACCTCAGTCTCCCGTCCAGGGTAGTACTACCATGTTCAAGTGTACAGACTGTCCCATGACGCTTTGATTCATTTTTTTATTTTTATTTTATTGTGACTCCACATATGACAGCACCCCGCTTGATGTTAAGCCGAAGTGTGGTCAATGAATGAATGTCACTGCTACTACAATTCAATAACTGAGAGTAGCAATCACATCCACTATTCCGGCCTAGATGGAACCGGCAACTTACAATCTGATCCCGAAACGTGAGCAAATAATCACTTCACGGTCTGTATACTTGTAAGTGGTGGTACTGCCCCGGATCGGCAGACTGGGTACCACTGCCTACCACTCTTTGATAACCAGACCCGAAGCAAATATCCATCTCTTTTTTTTATTAACAAATATTTGCAATATTTAATATAATTAAATATTACAAATAAAAGCTATGAAACAAATATTTGCTCCGACCGGGGATCGAACCCGGGACTTTATGCGCAACAAACCAAACGCTAAACCGTTCGTCCACGCCTGTCGTCATTAGCAAGTTATAGAAGTCTTCGAAGCCTAACAGCCCAGCCGAACACAGGGGTATGATTAGGCACACTGCAAATTTCCTTCGCTTTTATATATTATACTTCCAATTTTTCCAATAGCAATCAATGCTAGTTCTTGGAAGATCTTCCTACACCGGTGTAGCCATGCCAAGAAAGCAAACACATGCTTAACTCCTCCTAAAACAAAAAATATATGTAAATTATATATATTTGAGTAATACTTTTATTATCAATTATACTTAAGTAGGTGTAAGTTATAGTCGTAATAAAGCCCAAGAAAGGAATAGAATCCTACCTAAGTGTGCTGCACAATCTTCACATTGAGCAGAAACAATAGTTTCTTCTGCTTCATTACAAATAGCACTGACAGCATAACATTTTCTATGAACATTATGCTCAGGTGTAATTCAACCTTTCACCACACATTATGTTTCCTCCCATCCCGTTTTACTTGCACATAGCCTACTGCTGAGTCGCCTTAAGATTCTCGTTCAGATCTGTAATAATCGATAAGTATTAATTACCTAAAACTGTTAAGTAGTATATATCAGTTTTACATAAAATATTTGTTTGTTTTTTTATTTTTTTCAACATTTAGGACAAATCAAGTAACCATGATAAACATAGATCATTATTAATAAAATTGCGTACAAATACTTATAAATTATTATAATACAGACAGTACAACACCAGCTTTAGTCCGAAGATTATTTATAGGTTATGTTTTGAGTAAGTTCTGCTAAGTGCAGGCATGCATAATAACCTATGTTATTATTTATAATATATCATGTATTATAACAATTACCTTGCAGCTTTTACTTCTTTGATCTCAGCGGACGGAAATTCTCGATTTGATGCAAAATATGCTGTCATCATGAATGCATCTATTTTCGGTAGATTGTCTGATTGTGCTTTTACAAAATCATTGTCTTATATGATTATTAATGTCCCAGAATGCTAAAATTGCACTAGCTAAACAAAAACACTGCATAAACACAAATAACAGCTATTTTTTCTCTTAAACACTACGCGCTTCTCTTAAAAATTTGCAGCAATATTTAAACCACATGCATATTCCCTATTGTTTTGTTTTCACCTCATGTTCAGCTGCGGTCCATGAATGGAGGTGACTGCTACTATATTTTAATAACAGTGGCAGTCACATCCACTATGCCAGCCTAGTTGCAACTGGCAACTTACATGCTAATCCCGAAACGCAATCAAATCACTTCACGGTCCGTATACTTGTAAGTGGTGGTACTACCTATACCGCTCTTTGATAAGTGGACTTTATTTATTATAATTATTAAATGCTATGAAATCAATATTATCTGTAATTGTTATTGAATATGGCTCAGTGGCTCACTGGCGCCTATAACAATAACAATGAAGCAACTCTCACAAATTGTTATTCATTACATGTGATTTGCATTTGACAATTTGCTGAACGATAAAAGTATATAGATTCGCATGAGATCGCTGCTGTTTGTGATGTTCTCTTGGATTAATGCAATCAGCGTTATTGGCTGCCACTGAAACACAACCCAATCACATATAATGCCTCAGTCACTCAATAACACTGCCTTACCACTGTACCACACATTCACAGCGGATATATTATTTAAGACGCGCGAGTAATGTTATCAGCAATTGTACGCAGTTTGTGATCGCGTCATTATTTGCGATTATAATATTATTGTTTATGTTTTGTGATAAATCGCTTTCGTAGTATCACCACGACCATTAACACAACAGAGGCAATCAATTCAATGCGTAACCATGTTATCGTGCGTTCGTTTCATTAAAATAGGAAACTATGATTTTTGTGGCACAAAGGTTATCGCCCACAACTAATGTCAGATAATAACATACATATATATATGTATATATGTATGTATACCTGTTTGCGCGCATTGTCTCAGAGACGGTGGTGTTCAGAGTGTGCGCCCATTTGGCTTGGGGTGCCGGATGTGGCCGACGCCCGCGAACAATAAACGAGCGACATAAAAAACAATGCTCCCGAGCCGCAACCTTTATTGCGGAGGCTTCCGGCCGTTCGCGCCTGCCACGCGAATTGCAAGACGCGCATAATTAGGGGTGTCGCGGCCAACCGGCGCGGCAACTTTATGTTGCATGAACGCCGCCTTGGATATCGCCCAACGTCGCCATTCACGCAGCGCTGTGTCGCGATTGTGGATCGAGGTCGCACCGAACGCGCTCACGTCAATCGCTAACCTACAATTACACACGCTGATAACCCTTCGCACCCTTTTGCATACACATTGGAGCCATAGCTGGCCACACCGCTATGCCGGCCAACCACGCTCAGCAGTGTTCTGTTATAAACGCTTCAATAAGTTAATTATAAATTAACCAAAGCAAATGCGATCTCATCTTAATGTTGTATCACCACATTTAATATTCAATTTACTTTTGTCAATTGGTCATCTACCATTGGACAATTAGTTCAAAATTATATTTGAATAAACATTTGCCTATTTGTGTAATGGTGTAATTGTGTTGTGTCACAAATGCAGCAACAATTCGGGATGTCCACGTTGCCACATCTGGCAGGACAATGCACCAATTGTGACACAACACAATATGTCCGCCACATGCACCACCTTCCCACATAATGGACATTCACTATAATACAATTCAATCATCTCCCACGTGAATGTCCACAGTTGCATTTATAATTATCTATGTTTTATATAATATGAAACCGCCGACTCCCCCCTATGCTGACACAGTGAGATGACAATTGCAACACAAAACCTGTCATAATTATCATGAATGCCATCGCTATACAAACTTATCATAATATTCATGAACATGCAGAAGTGATTTTTTAAAATAGCATTTTCACACAAACTAAATGTATTCTAACATGTGCATTCAGTCTTTTATATTTGTGCATTCAATTTTGTCGCATCTATAACAAACAGAGATAGGCAGTGATATTGCCACTCACCACTTGTGGTGTGTGATGGTAGAGAATGTTTATAATCCAAATTGTGATCGTTCACTTTGTTATGTACAATATGTTGTTAATTATTACGAAAATGTGCTAAACGGTTTATATTATTTGCGTTTAGTTGAACGTAGGCCGCACCAACCAACCATCTGCCAACATGACACCATCAACAATACAATAGCACTTCACTACACATCCACAATTTATGAACTATTCTTATTATGTATTCGTTTCAATGTGCCTCAATTGTGTTTCAGTGTTTATGGTGCTTCTATGTGCACCTCGTTAACTGCCGCCAGTCGTTTGGGTGCGGTGGCGCCATCTAGCGGTCACTAGCGGCAATACTGATGTAATTAAAATTAAAAAATAGAAAATTGTTATTATTTGTAAACGATGTGCAAAGAATACATTTGAATTGTTATAATATGTCGTATTATAATGGTGTTATATGATTGTAATACGCGTGTGCATTGAGTGTGGGGCGGGGGGCGGGCGGGGCGCCGGTGGGCGGTCGGCCGTGCGGCGGGTGTCACTCGGGCCGCGGCCTGTCGCACGCGCGCACGCGATGGTAGTACGCGTCGGTGCTATGTACGGGGACAGCTACTCGTATCGGCTGTGGAGCCTCGCCAACGTATGGAGCCAAAGTGAGTGCTGACATGAGGAACAAACAAGTGCCCACCTCGACGAGCTCCGCTAGGCGGGCGGCCTTCTGTAAGCTTCGTAATTTTTAGTTGGCTATTTTATTATAATTTGCATCGTCGATTGTTGTCGTGAGTGTCGGTGAATGTGTCGGGGCTTTGTTGTTATTGTTTCGCTTATTATTTTGTGAGCTCCCAAGTGTGGCCGCCGCTGTCTGGCGCGAGTTGCGAGTGCGCGTTCCAATAGTGCCCCATGCAGCAGTAACAGCAACAACAGCAACAGCAACAACAGCAACAGCAACCTAATGTGTAATCAGGTGCATTCGCAGCAGTCTGGTAAATATATTAATTATGATTGGCACACAATCGCTGCACACACCGCAATTATAACATTTGGTAAATGTTTGTTTGGCGCAATCTGTCCATTTGGGCGGACAATTAGCACAACACTATGCACAATAATCTCATGTGATTATATATTAATTTATTATTACGCAGACGGACTTTAACATCCCAGTCAACCTTGGGGTTGTCCAGAAAGTGAAAAGCAAATGCAAGGTATAAATAAATGTAGTGAATTAAAATGGGTATAATGTAGATAAATGTTATAAAAATTAATAATAAATATATACAGTCCTACACATGAATAACTTAAATAACATTACACGTATATAAATAATATATACATTACACATAACGGTTTTGGTTCATTACTCGTATAATGTAGTATGATTTGTTTTCTCATATATTCTATTTAATTTTGTTTAATTTAATTTATTATAATATTTGAATGACTCCAAATGTTACCTGCAAATGGGAAAGCATTATACAAATGTATTGCAATTGTCAACTAATGTATTTTCTGTTGATGATAAAATAAAATAAATAACACAAAATAATATAATTCAGTGTCATTCAAAACACAACTTATAGAAAACACACACAAGCGGCATTCTGTTGCGAGCCTTTCTAACATCCACGAGGACCTCGGAGGCTTCATCAGCTGCCAGAGTATGGTGGGGTGGTTGGTGTCACCCTCAGTGACAGGTTAGGCACGCGACACGCAACCATTCGCCAGCAATATGAACTCACTAAATGTACTCATTATAAATACTAATGTAGCCAACACTGGCATAAGACAATCAATTATGCGTGAAGAAGCACCTTTGGCCGGTATAGTGGCGGCGACTGAGGCAGCGCGGTCTTCTCAGTGGTCATTACTCTTGGACCTCCTCTTGCTTCTCATCAGGCGGGTCGTGGTCTGATCTCGTTATAATTATTGTGACACGAGCACTTAGTTTACGATTATCCTAATATTATTAGCCACACCATATATTATTATTTGTTAGCTGCTACAAAATGCTATTTAGCATTAAGCTCGCCCATTGTATCGTTTAACTGTGCAATAAATAATTGTATTATTAATTAACAAACTACATCCACGTTTACATTATAATGTTAAGGAGATGCTTAACACAACACAACATATAATAATAATAATCGTTTATTAACCTAATGGGTGTGGAAAGCCTATATACAATTTGGTAATAAATATAATTTTAACAAAAAGTGAACATATATTAAACGTAGTAGCTAGGAACGATGCACTAGGCGGACCTGTGTCGCAGTCACTGCTAGGATTGTGTAAGTTAGTTATTTGTGTGTTTGTGCATGTTGCTATATAAAATAGTGTTAAATTAAGGTTCCTGTATTCATCACACTATTAACAGATCCTCGCATTGGCATGGCGCCATTCGTAATATAGGTAGGCAGGCAATAACCACTCTGCTGCGATGGTAACAATCTGCCCAATGTGAAGTGATGTTGAGCCGCCATATTCGCGTTGCTTTGCGACACCAATTATATATAATATACACGGAGGCAATTACCTTATCAATTGTGTTAATTGTCGTACATCGCACACTCAGGTGTGGTCGTATGTTATAATGTGCGCGCGCGTGTGTGCCGGACGCGCATGCGCCTGCGCACTGATAACAATGTGTAGGTGTCGCATCCGACCCACCCAAATGTTACACGCACGCCATCAATGATGCAACCCACTTTGACAAGCGAATGTTTCCATCAAACACATCGCTCCCACAAAGCATGGAGCATGGAGCATGGATATATTATTAGGCAGCGATTAATTGCGGAGTTGTTTGAGAGTGACCACTTTTATTAGGGAGGTGACAAACATTGCGTCTGCCTTTATTGATAGACAGAGACGGCAACACAGCACAGGTGTACGATGGTCAATGCAAACATTGCGACTCTCTTCCGCACTTCAAGTACGATGTGTACGTGCATTACATTTATGGTGTTAAGTGGCGCCATCTATGGTTGGATAGCAGAACAATTTAATATTATTGGTTCATTATAATTTAACACGTTTATATAGCTATATTATTTAACATAATAAATATAAAATGTTCTATTATTAAAAAGCAATATAATAAACATTGAGTATGCTCATTCCGTTTGTATCGCCATCTGACGGTGAATAGTAACAACTAAAATAAGGTGTCTATATTTTGAGTATTATGCAAACTTTCTTGCGTAAAATATTATTTATTTGCATTTATTAATTATATAGATTCAACTAATGGACTTATTTTATGTTTTTAATTATATTTAAACGTATATTTTAAGAGGAATTTAAACCCATTAGGAACGTATGGACGATTATGAATAACTTGTGCTAATATTGACTCGTCTTTCAGCTACCTACCCCGGCGATGTGTGCTAGTCGTAATTAATATGTAAGCGCGCGGTTTGCGATTAAAAGAACATTGTTGAGAGTGCAATTGTTGCGCTGTTGTCATCGGGCGTTGTTGCAATTTTTATATAATGGCGTCTGTCACACAAATGGTGTCTAATCGCATGTTCGTTGTAGTGAGACCTGTGGGCAGCGGCCCCGACGAGGAGGAGGAGTCCCGCGGCAGCTCCCCGCTGGGGCCTGGGGGGCCGTTCGTGTGCGGCGTGTGTCGCGGCGCGTACCCCACCCGTGACCAGCTCGAGCGCCACGAGACGCTGCACTCGCCTAGCACACAGGTAAAGGTTGTAACACTTGTTAGCCTACGCATGCATGCGCGCGCGTGCGAACGCAACTTGAACGTGTACGTTTTCCTGTTTCAGTCGTGCAAGATTTGCCACAAGAGTTTCGCGAACGTGTACCGGCTGCAGCGGCACATGATCTCGCACGACGAGAGCGCACTGCTGCGCAAGTTCAAGTGCAACGATTGCGACAAGGCGTTCAAGTTCAAACACCACCTGAAGGAGCACCTTCGCATCCACAGCGGCGAGAAGCCCTTCGAGTGCGCCAACTGCGGCAAGAAGTTCTCCCACTCGGGCTCCTATTCCAGTCACATGACCTCCAAGAAGTGTCTAGTGATGAACCTCAAAATGGGCCGCATCAAGCCGAACAACCCGGCGCTCAATCCGGACCGCAGTCCGTCGAGGAAGCGCACGAGCGCGATCATCGCCTCCCAGCTCAACAACAACGTCGTCCCCAACGGCGGCTCATTTCTGCCGTTCCTCGCCTCCATCGGCCCGCAGGAGAACAACTTCCAAAGGCCGCATCCTCTGGTGCCCTTCTACATCCCGGGAGGCCTTCAGATGACCCCCACCAACGGCATCTCTCCTTACATTACGCACTTTTTCGAACAATTCACCGCGACGCAGTACCAACAGAGAAAACTCCTCAGTCCCCTGAGTCCTAAGCACACCCCGCCGCCGGACCCCGAAGATCTCATCGAGGAGGTGACCGAGGAGGAGGATAGGAGGTCGGAGGGCAGCGCGCCAGAACTGGTGATGGACATACAGGACGATGAATTCAAGAAGGAGAGGGACGACGATGATACCACGCCGATGAACGATTACGAACGCGGTGGGGGCCGCAACGGCTTCAACACGGTGCTCGACTCCGTCAGCGCGTCGGTCACCAAACATTTCCTAAGAGCCAACATGAATCTGTCGCCGACGGCGGGCAACGTCTGTCCGACGCTCGGGTCGCCGCCGCCGCCGCGCGTCAAGCGAGAGCCCGACGATTATCGGTGTCTCGTTTGCAACGATGCCTTCACCAACAAGATCGAGCTCTCTGAGCACGAAATGAGGTCCGGGTGCCTGAATTTTCGCAAACACGAGAGCCTCGCGGCGCAGGTGTCGGAGACCGTTGCGCTCAAGAGGCTCGAGGCGGAGAGGCACAGCGGCGACGACGAGTACTACGAGAAGGAGGACAGAAAGATCCGCGTGCGCACCGCCATCAACGAGGAACAACAGGCCGCGCTCAAAGAGCACTATGCGGCCGACCCGCGGCCCAGCAGGGACGACTTCAAGCGCATCGCGCAACGCCTCGGCCTCGACAACCGAGTGGTGCAGGTATGGTTCCAGAACAATCGAGCGCGTGTGCGGCGGCTCACGCAGTGCGACCAACCTCTGGACTTGTCCACGAAGCGCTCGCCGGCCTCCAGCCCGCGCTCGTCGCTCGCATCGCCGCCCTCCGCGGAGGAGGACGAGGCCGTGAATCTCAGTCAGAAGTCGTCACGCAGCACGACCCCTCAGCGCCACGCCTACCCACATTCCAACTGCTCTTCGTCTTCGATCACGGACTTTCGGCAGTCACCGTCGCCGGCGCTGGCCGAGCGTCACCCGCGGCCGCTCGCCGTGCAGCCCTACTACGAGCGCCCGGCGTGGAGGGACTACGAGTTCGAGGACGCGTCCGAGCTCAAGAAAATGAAGCTGAAGCAGGAGTGCAAGGAGGGCGAGGGCCAATACTGCTGCGACCAGTGCGACAAGACATTCGTGAAGCAGAGCTCGCTCGCGAGGCACAAATACGAGCACTCAGGTATGTTTGGGGTGCGAGTGGAGTGTGGCGTTTCGGTTGGCGCCGGTTAATGTGGTCCTTCGTTGTTGGCAGGTCAGCGGCCGTACAAGTGCGCGGAGTGCCCGAAGGCGTTCAAGCACAAGCACCACCTGACGGAGCACAAGCGGCTGCACACGGGCGAGAAGCCCTTCCAGTGCAGCAAGTGCCTCAAGAAGTTCTCCCACTCGGGCTCCTACAGCCAACACATGAACCACAGGTTCGCCATTTGTAAGCCATACAGAGACTAGGCCCCGTCGCATTACTTAGATAGGTTTGTACTTGTTCAGAATATATTTGTTATAAACATTCAAATTATATATATACGCGTATGTTGTTCGTGCAAATGTTTATATCCTCTATTTTATTATAGCTAAGCTTTCAACCATTCCATGTGTGTGGGATCTCTTATATTAATTGTAAATAATAATGAATTGTAAATAGCTTGTGTGGCGCGCGAGTGCGTGCGCTCCGCATGACGACAATAACATTAACATAGGACTTAGTTTTATATATTATGATTATGAACAACTCCTCGCCAATGTGAATGTGTACGTTCAAGTACTTAACGCTCCTACTGTGAGTGATACTATTATTATTATTATTATTATTAGTTAGTACGTGTGAATTATTGTTCCTGTTGCCACTGTTGGGCAGGTTTCCGGGCAACGAAGTGCATACAGTATTTATAATAGGTGGGCTAGCGTAACCAAAGATAGTTAAGCGAACGTGCGATGCGGATCATGTACATATACAACTCCCATCTGATTAGTGTAAAGAGTGGCGGCGATACAAATATTGCCCCGCGCCCGTGTACATACAAGTATAACATAAGTATTGTGCCAAAGTGAATATTATATGCCATCATGTTGTAGATTGTTACCCAAACAAATTTATAATATTAAAATATAATGTATATTGAATTTATGAATATTGAAATATTAAATATTATAATGATGATTCATGCGAGTTGTTTCATTTACACCAGCGCGTCCTCTGTGGCTGTAGCTCTGAGCATCCACGTGTGCCTAGGCCGTTGCTCATGAGGATGGAATATTACGTCAGCAGGCCTTCGTACAACGGTAAGTCCGCGGCTGTGACTGAGTTATCAATTACATATTCCAATAATGTTACGCAACAACACGGGTTTCTTAACAAAACATGGACTGAAACGAATCCTGTGGAGTTGATTGAACATATACTTACTCGAGGCTATGGACCGGGGATGCACCGACCACTCCAAAGCATTTGATAAAATTACACACTCGTTGCTGGTTGGGAAGTTAGGACAACTTGGCATTCATGGAGATTTATTCACATGATTTGCCTCATACGTTAGAGATCGTACACAAGTCGTCGCAATAAATGGGATTATGTCGACTTTTGTTCTTGTATGTTCTGATGTGCCCCAGGGTTCTCATCTCGGTCCATTATTGTTTATACGTTCATATAAAATATTTAAACAATGTTACCTTAGAACTTGTACGAAGAGAATTGTGGATGTGAAGGAAGCGAGGGAGTTGTGTCAGGATCGTGGCAGGCTGCGCTCCGTTGTCTCTGCCTATCCCTATGGGAAAAAGGCGTAACAATTTGATTGATTGATTGATGTTACTTATAAAATGCAATGCTGGTCTCTAAGTAACACGTTTGCTATTCTATTAAGAAACTAGGTTAATTATTATATAAGATTTTGTAAAGATGTTGATGACTTGCTTAATAAATAAATGAATGACGTTATTAAGAAAGTTCTAAGAGGAAGGCCTATGTTCAGCAGTGGACGCCTTCTGGCTGATGATGATGATGAAATAAATTCAAAACATCCAATGTACTACTTTACTTACTGTGAAACGTGCTTCTTCGTGTTCCCTCTGCCTTTACTAAGACACCTTCCGAAGTTTTATTAAAGGCTTTCCGCCGCTTTACTAAGAACATCATCATCATCCACCTCCCATCATTATCACTCGCGTGTTTTATCTTCATATTTACTTGACAATGTTTTTAACCTAAGAATATGGAAAGAATAGCAGCTAAAATAAAATCTAATTCAGTGTTGTATATCTCATTTATACTATGTTTATGTACTTCAATTCCCTTTCAAAGGTTGTCACTACTTTTTGCGATTACAACCACTTGGTTGACTTTTAATACTGCTTTTTTTTATTGTGACTCGACATTTGACATCGACCTGCCTGATGATAAGCAAGAGGAGATCCAAAAGTGCAGAAGATTGAAACAACCGAGTTAGTACACGGCTGTCTCAGCCGCCGTCACTATGCCGGCCAAAGGTGCTTCTTCACGCACACTTGAAGGATCCAAGGTTATAGGAGGGAGAGAACACATGGGCTGGTAAAGCATTCCACTTGTCGATTGTTCTACAAAGAAAAGATGCACCGAACTTTTTAGTTCGACTACCGATTCTGTCGACAAAATGTGAATGCTTACCCCGACCAGTGCGGGTATTACGGGTGTGAAAAGACGAGATAGGAACAAGGTTAAAGAGCTCCTCGGAACATTCTCCGTGGTATAGGCGATAGAGGACGCATAAAGCCGCCATGTCTCTGCGTAATTGCAGAGGCTCCAAAGTTCGCGTAACCTCTACATCTCCTATGATTCGGTCGGACAGCTCGGCGCTGCAATGAATCCAGGGCATTGAGAAGATACTTGGCAGAGCCGTCCCAAAGATGCGAACAGTAATCCGCGCAAGAGCGAATTTGAGCCTTGTATAAAAGCAGGCGAAGCTCTGGCGCGAAGAACCGCCGCAAATTGTTCAGGATGCCAAGTTTGGTGTCTTAATAGCCTAATTAAAAGTCACGTGGTAACAAGAGTTTGTTATTCTGTCAACCAGTGACAACCTCCTAAATTACGAATATAAAAATGTGTATTTATCACCTTCTCACTTATTATTAATGCCATGGGTAAAAATAGTATAAACGTATATTTTGTAGCTATTTTAGGGCTCCTTCTGTTTATTAAGTCCAAATTCTTTGGTTTTAACATTAAATCCAAAGTGGCTGTATTTGCAAAAAAAAGTAGTGCCAACCTTTGAAATAAAGGAATTGAAGTACAAGTAGTTGTCTCTTTCAGTCACACGTGGTACATAATATAAATTAGACAAATAACAATGAATAAGTTTTTATTTAAGCACAGATATAGCATAGAAAGATTCTATTCTTTTCAAACTCTTTGATTGAATCATATATCATATATTGAAACATTGGCAAGTTAAATTCTAAGCTACAAACAAGAAGAAAAAAGAAAAGTCAAACAGTATCACCAGTACACAAGGAACATTATACTCAAGAGAAGAAGCTCAACTGCCATAGATATAAAGTGGCGATTAGCGACGCCACGATAGAGTAGCACGCGAACTAAAATTGGTGGCAATTTTAAAATGGTCTGATTAATATTGCGTATTTGTCAACATATTGGGTTCACTTTCACATCCTTTAATGCGTATAATATTACAACGGTGAATATTAGATGTATTTAAGATGCTGGTGAAAATGAACCTTACTTAGCAGGAAATAATCTAAACTTTTTATCAAACATTTAGCTGCATTCCGAAACGTTTTAAAAGTGCTTATGGTCTGAGCTCTGAACGCTAATAACGTGTATAACAGTTGAGATACATTTTTGTGATTTAATTCATACTTTCACCACTCTTGATTACAATGTTCCTTGTACTTTCACTCTGTTTTTTACTAGTTTAAAAATGTTAACTAGTAAAAACAATGACAACTTGAACAATATTATATTGATGACGTTTGCGATGTAAACATTTGGTGCGAATATAGAATAAACCGGAATAGTTAGTAGCACTTCACTTTATACCATATCTGGAATGATAGTTGAGAGGAGAGCCGTTGTTAGTACATAAGACTATATAATCTGTGAGTATCGCAGTGGCATGATAACATTGGAGAGGTTTTAATAAAATATCCGCCGCAACAATATCAAACGATGGGTGGTAAAACAAAACAAAGCCAACGCACCAAGAACAATGCACGGGTGAGTTTATTGCACAGGAATTATATGCACATCAGCTTAGAGAGCAATAACATATTTGTTGATGAATTGTTGACAGCCTTCGAGCAGCTGGCGAAGTGCGGAGCTGTTGACGAACAGCGTTGGGTTCAGCGGCGTGTTGTCGCCGAGCGGCGCTAATGCAGAAGCCACACTGTTCACGTCCATAACTGAGAACACTATACAGACACTAGGGAATGAATACATATTGTGTGTCAAAAAACTCAACAAGAAGGATCCAACCAGCAAAACTAAAGTGAGCAACCACACATATTAGGACATTTAACAATAAGAACATCTCAATTTATTGGATATCCTACATGTATTTATTCTATATTATTCAGTTGACTTACAGTTAATTCATATATCGTCGTCGTGGAGGTCAATAGGTCTAACTGACAAATTATTGAAATCGAGTTAAGTACACAAAATGTCTTTAAAAAGGCCAAAGAACACACGGATTTATATGACTTATTAAAGCGTGTGCTTTAAAAAACCACAATATTATATATTGAATATATTATATTCAAAAAATACTATTATTTCAAGCACTCAACAACTTCAAACGCATTTTACGCAGAATATAGAATATGTGGAATAGCTCTATTGACTTCTACGGCGAAGATATATAACAGAGAAACAGAACTTCATTAGCTAATTACAAGTCACTATTATAGTATATCTCCTCAGGGTTTACAGGAATTGACTGAGCTGATTAAGAGAAGTAACAATGATGACATATCTGAGTTTCTGCAACATTGGAGTAGATTGTATCCTATATTGAGCAATGATTTGGATCACAAAGTCAGAGAAGCAACACAGGTATTCATAGTAATAACAGAGCATTCCAGAAAATTCTATTTGGAAACTTAGGTGGTCTTGCTAGTTTACCGACCACCTTCAATAGTTGACCACTTTTATAGTCTAATAATAAGAGATCCACTAAATGCTAGGCATTCAAATTGAAACATACGCGTTCACTATGTTTTAATACATGTCATAGCCCAACTATTTGGGGCACAATATTCAGGTAAAGGCGATGCAGTTGTCCCAGAGAAAACGCACTCAGTTGGTAATAAAAAATAGTGAACAATAATTCATTTGATTGTTTATAAAACATTATTAATAATAGGCGAGCAGCTCATTGCTGATATGCCTATATCGCGCACTGCTTTGGAGTTCATATGATCATTAATTATCACTGTACTCTATATATTTGCATATAGCACTGCCACTACACTATGCTCGCCTTAATAGTCCCAAACACATTTTTCCAGTTTGTTTTTGAAAGTGTTTACAGTTGGGGACTTACAGGGGGCGGGCTGTGCATCAAACTTGTTGCACATTATTGTGCGCCATTTTCTTTTTGTTTTAGTCGTAGAATAAATAACCATTTTAAGGTCTAAATAAATGGTTTACAATAAAAAGGGTGTGGTTGGGAGTTTTATATGAAAACAGTGATGGGTTAAGGGTGAATGAAGGTAGTGGGGATTTCTGAGATGCGTAAATAAAATGTGAATGTAAAATATGATGCATATAATATTGTAATGATGTTTTCAGATCTGCCATGGTGCCGTATGTGTTGCCAGTGGTCGCACGTTGTGCCGCGTGTTGCGCCCACTCGCGCCTGTTTGGATCTGTGCACAGTATGACGCATACCCGCCCGCAGCGACAGCGGCCGCACACGCGCTCACTGTCAGTATATAACACAATCACATCGCAACACAACCACTCGCCAACACAATAACAATATTATGTATTATGTGTTTCAGATGACATTTCCTGGTGATAAAATGCGTGATTTCATATTGTACACGTGCAATGATTTACTTTCATATATTATAACAAATGTTATACACAATGATCCGCAGAATATACGCAGGCAGTTAGTATTATGTAATGCATTTAATGTATTGGAAGGGGCCGCCAGTTACGAGTGTGATGTGTTTGCAGAGAGGAGAGTGAGGATTGCAGCCAAGTGCGCTACACGTCGTTGTGTGTGTGCTGTTTGAGAGCAGTTTGTTTGTTGACGACGCACAATGCACAATTGCAATGGACACAAATTGCACAATTGCCCAAGGCACACAAATATTGGAAATTGCCCAATGCACCATTGCTCAGGTGAATTATTATTATTATTATTATACATATAATAGATGTTTATGATTTTTTAGCTAATATATATGTGCTTTACACTCACAGGAGTGCATGGCTGAGAGCCACCGCCGCCATCATGGAGCGCTTTCCGTTGGAGTTCAACTTGGAATTTGGCAACAAATGTGCAAAACATTTGCTCACGGAGGCCAATAGCAATTGCGACGCGCACGTTTGGCAATGTCTGCTTACATTGTTAAAGCATACAAAGGTATATATATACACATATCACGGCCGCCGCTGGCCAAAAGTGCAATCGTTATGTTTCGTTTGATGGTTTAAAATGGCCGCAAGCTTTAAATAATACTACAGCACACCTCAAGCATCAGGTATACCATTCGGAAAGTATTGTCAGCTTATGATAAAAAAAATACCCACGAAAACTCACTTTTCTATCATGAGATATATTTGTCATACTATACAGCATAATAGTTTGACAATAGACCTATAAATCAAGAGGACTAAGAACTTCTTGCAAGAAAAACGAGTTGAGAGGGACGTATCCAGTAGAGTGCATTTGTCACTTTCTAATAGGGTGACAATGTTGATTAGTAGAGATATATACATGCGCAAAACGCTTCCATCAAATGATACGGAGTGATATGTATATTTTTTCCATCGGAACTAGTTCACTCATCTAGTTCACTAGTTCATTTAGTTCAAGGAAGCGCATTCGGTTAGTTCATTCGGTAAAGAAAAGCTCCAGTTGTTCTGAAAAATCAAGATATCCTTTCTATAGAATTATTTTAGATCATACACTTCACAAATGTACACAGAAACTATAATAAACAATAATTATAATCACAATTACCAATTCGCATAATTTAAAACTGCAAATATTCGTTAGAAAAATACGTTATAAAAAGACGACGAGTTGATGCTCTCTTCAACATACTTTCCTACCATTACTCGTAATGCACGCGGTGTAAATATTTTCTTGTGCACGCGGAGAGCAATGGATATATAAAATATACTTTCACGGTATTACGCGAAAATACTAGGTACGAGTAACGTACGAGGTACGATTCCGTACGAATGTACGATGTGTTTATATCTCGTTCCATCATAGGAGTGGTGAGTGAGTGGATATGCGATGCATGACTCGGAACTAAAGGAACTAGAGACACATTTGAATTTGCAGTGAACGAGTGAGTGGTGTAGTACCAGGATCGAAAGTATATCATTTTAGTGACTCGTTCCGGAACTACCCAAGTCTATAGAGATAGGATATTCAGGTCACATTAAATACATACGAAATGTATAATTAAGACATTATACTTCCTTCATATGAGCTAATGTCAAACCGTAATTATGACGTTGAGTACTTTTGTAATCAGCTTAAATCATCAAACAAAACATAAGCACCGCCATCTGAGTTCCTCTTCACGAGTGATATAAGTTTGTACAATGACGAATGACACATTTTGCAGAATGATGGCATGTGGGAGGAGCAGAGCAAACAGCTCACAAACAGGATCATGGAGCTCGCTGAGGATGGTAAAAGAATTGCAAATAATATTACATTGTAGTCTTGTAGTCTTTAGCGGGCTCGTTTCCGCACTTGAAGTCCTCTTCGGTATCTTTGTGCGTTCTTCAACTGTTCTCCCTCAATGGAGCCACCCGATCTCCTCCAGGAAGGCCAGGAGACCCTTCTCGTTCCTGCAGACCTCCGGAAGCGTCCTCGCGTTGCCAAGGAACTTCTGTCTTGCTTCTGCTAAGGCTGTGCTCCTGCAACTCAAGAGCACATGTGCAGCTGTCTCCTCCTCATTCAGACATCCCCTACAAAGGGGGCTGTCCGATATGTTGAGGTTGTACAGGTGCTTATTAAAACCACAATGCCCCGTTATAACACCTACCAAAGTGCGGAGCTTGGCTCTGCTAAGGTCTAGCAGACGTCCAGTCAAGCGTCTGTCGATATGAGGGAGAGCTTCCCTGGACTGTCTGCAATCCGTTGTTTGCGACCATGCGTCTTCATGTTGGTTACCTGTTCTTTGGCGCAGCCAGCTGCGTAGGAATTGAAATGGTAGGGGCACAATAGGTCCCGGTCCCATCGGTTGACAGGACGATCCCTTCCTGGCCAGCTCGTCCGCCGCGTCATTGCCCAGCGATCCACTATGACCCTTGATCCATTGGAGAGTGATCTGGTTCGACGTGCATACGTCCTCCAATGCCAGGTGGCATTCATAGAGTAGAGCTGAATTTTTGCAGTTGCTTTCCAGACCCAAAAGTACTGCCTTGCTATCAGAGAGGATCTTGATTTTATGGTTGGCAATTCCCCTCCTCGCTATTGCATGCGCTGCTTGCAGAATACCCACACATTCTGCCTGAAACACAGAGCTGTTTACGTCAAGCGTTGTTGAGATATTTATATTTAAATCCCACGAGAAGGTCCCTGCCCCTGTTCCCGCACCGGTCTTGGATCCATCAGTGTAGATTCTTAGTTCCTCGGCGCCAGAGTGGTCCTTTTCTTCCTCGCACAGTTGTATTTTATAGCTCTTTTCGAATACAAACTTCTTCGGGATTCTGTCAATGATCGATACTAGGAGGGGCTGTTCCTCAATTGCATCGTTAAGAACTGTTGTGTGTGTGGCTCGGCAGTCCAGGTTCCAGAGGTTTAATGTTAGAAGCCTCGCCGCCGTCAGTGTCGCCTCCAGCTGCACATGTAGGTGTAGGGGCAGTATGCCCAGAATGACTTCCAGCGCCTTTGTGGGTGTTGTAAGCATGCAGCCTGTGATGGCCGTGCACGCCATACGCTGGAATTGTTGCAGTCTGTCTTGAACGGTCTTCAGCCTGGTTCTGGGCCACCAAGTCGACGCACCGTAAGTGACGAACGGTCTAATAATGGAGGTATACATCCATTTCATGATTTTGGGGCTTATTCCCCATTTTTTGCCCAGTAGCCTACGACATTGCCATAGTGTTACGGTGGCGCTGTCGAGCTTGTTTGATAAGTGTTTGCTCCAGTTCAGCTTGCTGTCCAAGATGACGCCCAGATATTTCACCTCTGCTGACAGTTGGATCTCTGTGCCGAACAGTTTTGGTAGTTTGAATTTTCCTATGTTCCTTTTCCGCGTGAACAGTACTAGTTCAGTCTTGTTAGGGTTGACAGACAAACCGGATTCGGTGCACCAATGCTGCACGACCTTCAGTGCTGATTGCATGACGTCGAAGACAACGCTGGTTACCTTTCCACTGATCAGAATAGCTAGATCGTCTGCGTATCCTACTGTGTAGTAGTTGTTATTGTTCAGTTTGGTTATGAGGTCGTTGGCTACAATATTCCACAGCAGAGGAGACAGGACCCCGCCTTGAGGGCAGCCTTTCGCTGCGATTCCTCTCTTTACACCGTTAGCGTCGAATTGAATCGCCCGTTGTCTCAGCATGCTACTTATCCATTTGCGTGTTGTCTCGTCAATACCATGCTTGTGTAGTGCCCTTTCGATGCTATTAAAGCTTGTCTTGTCAAAGGCTCCCTCTATATCTATGAAGGCCCCTAAGCAGATTGCTGTGTCTTCAATGGCCAATTCTATCTTCCTTACAACACTATGTAGCGCTGTTTCAGTTGATTTGCCAGTGGTGTATGCATGCTGTTGTGGGTGAAGTGGCACCCTGTCCAGAGCGTTGTCTCGTATGTGCCGATCGCATAGCCTCTCCATTGTTTTCAACATGAACGAGCTGAGGCTTATGGGTCTGTATGATTTGGCATTTGTGTAGTCACTTTTTCCCGCCTTTGGGATGAAAACGATCTTCACTTCTCTCCAGGCTTTGGGTATGTAGTGTTGTGCTAGACATGCCCGCATAATGGAGGTTATTGACGGTGTTATCTCATCCACACCCCATTTTAGAAGCGCGGGGAATATGCCGTCTGGTCCTGCTGCCTTGAACTTTTGGAAGCTGTTTATTGCCCACTTCACTTTGTCCGGGGATATCACGTCATGTGCGATGCCCCAGTCTTCAGCAGTTGGTCGGGCGGGTGGTGTTTCTTCCCATTCATTAGAAGTCGTTATTAGACAATCGGGGAAGTGTGTTTGCAGAAGTACTTCGCTGATGTCGGAGTCCGTTCTTGTGAAGGTTCCATCTTGTTTCCGAAGGGATCCTATACCGTGTCTTCCTTCGTTTGATAGTAACTTTTTGACTCTGCACACCTCACTTGTTGAGTCTATTTTGGTGCAGAATTGTCGCCACGCTTCTCTCTTCCTGAAGCGGATACGCTTTTTGTAATAGAGCTGGACGTCCTTATAGTGGTCCCAGTCTTCGTCCTTTCTTGTATTCTTGGCTCTGTTAAATAGTTTTCTCACCTTTCGCCTCAGCCTTTCCAGCTCTGGACCCCACCAGTTTGACCTGGCTTCCAAGTCTTTGTTGACCGTGGTGAGGGGGCATGCAGCTTGATAGCTTTCAGTGAGTGTGTTGGTCAGCTTTTGTATCTGTTTTTCAATTTGGTCTTCGTTTTGTGGGGGCTCCTGCACTTCAGTACCTGCGAATTCCTGCTTCAAGGTGTTTACAAACAGCTTGCAGTTCGTTTTACGCGGGTTGCGTCTGGGTGCAGGTGTCAAGGTATTCACTTGTATGTTATACCGGATCCACCGGTGGTCGGAGCATGATGCTTCATTTGAGACTTTCCAGTCTGCTATTAGTTTTTCTGCCCCCTCCGTCGCCAGTGTTATGTCTATTATGGTTCTACACCTTTTGGTTACAAATGTCGGTTCAGAACCTGTGTTAATCAGTTGCAGCTTGGTAGTAAGGAGGTAGTTAAACAAAAAATAATATTACATACATACATAGATAATAACGTAGGCAGCATTTATTAATAGCACATGTTGTATTGCTTGGAGGTGGGGCCGGCACATCCGCGCTGTTGCTGCCCGTCGCCGCTGCCATTCCCAGCTGCATGCGCACCAAGCCCTTCTATGCGCAATACATGAACGCCATGCTCAGAGGGCGAGTATACACTTGACATATTATGTTTGCGAACACGTTGTTATGACACGAGCCTCTAACCTTTCATGTGTTCGCAGTGTGGACAAGAAGTGCATCGTCACCTCCAAGAGTGAGCGGTTGGCGAGGATCACGAGCCTCGGCGATTGTCTCGAGTACGTGTGCGCGTCGCACGGTGACGAGTTTGGCTCGCAATACATCACGGGGCTGCAGAGAGTTTGGTTGCAGTGCGCGCTGAGGGTCAGCAGGAGGCCGTCTGCGCGCGCTCACATAGTGGGGACCACTGCCGCGCGGCTCGCGGAACTATTGCGCACGTGGACCACCGCCGGCAGGGACCAACTCGTCAGACAACTTTGGCTGACCACTGCTTCGGTGATCGCGACCGCGATCGCGCGCGCCGACGCACACAATCTCACAAATTTGGAACACACTGCCACCGACCACGCATTGTTCCTCGCAACTATCAATGATCACACTTCCGCGCACAAACATGTCAAGACAATCAGCTTCGATGACGAGACATGCTCATCGACTGCTACGCCTGCACAATGTGCCACTGACCTCACAACCCCGACTGCCAGGCCTGCACAATGTGCCACTGACCTCACAACCCCGACTGCCAGGCCTGCACAGTGTACCAATGACCTCACAACCCCGGCTGCCACGCCTGCACAGTGTGCCAATGACCTCACAACCCCGGCTGCCACGCCTGCACAGTGTGCCAATGACCTCACAACCCCGACTGCCAGGCCTGCACAGTGTACCAATGACCTCACAACCCCGGCTGCCACGCCTGCACAGTGTGCCAATGACCTCACAACCCCGGCTGCCACGCCTGCACAGTGTACCAATGACCTCACAACCCCGGCTGCCACGCCTGCACAGTGTGCCAATGACCTCACAACCCCGGCTGCCACGCCTGCACAGTGTGCCAATGACCTCACAACCCCGACTGCCAGGCCTGCACAGTGTGCCAATGACCTCACAACCCCGGCTGCCACGCCTGCACAGTGTGCCAATGACCTCACAACCCCGGCTGCCACGCCTGCACAGTGTGCCAATGACCTCACAACCCCGACTGCCAGGCCTGCACAGTGTACCAATGACCTCACAACCCCGGCTGCCACGCCTGCACAGTGTGCCAATGACCTCACAACCCCGACTGCCAGGCCTGCACAGTGTACCAATGACCTCACAACCCCGGCTGCCACGCCTGCACAGTGTGCCAATGACCTCACAACCCCGGCTGCCACGCCTGCACAGTGTGCCAATGACCTCACAACCCCGACTGCCAGGCCTGCACAGTGTACCAATGACCTCACAACCCCGGCTGCCACGCCTGCACAGTGTGCCAATGACCTCACAACCCCGACTGCCATGTCTGCGCAGTATGCCCATGACGCAACAAACCTTACTCAAACAATAATATTAAAGTACTTCGAGTACATATCGTCGCATCGGCGCGCAATGGCCGCCGTGCTGCGCCCACTGACGCCGGTGCTGCGCGCGTGCCACGGCGAGGGGCTTTATGCGCGTCTCTGTGCGCACATGGAGTGCGAGTCGCCGCTGGCACTGTGCGAGGCCCTGCTGCGGTGGCTGAACGAGGCGGATGAAGAGGGCGCGGCCGCGCTCGTGGACGTAGTCGTGCTCCTCGTGGACCATCTCTGCGAAGAGGACAGGAACGTGGTTTTCGCACGCTTTGCGCAGGTAACTCGCGGCACAGCTGTCGGTCGCTCGCGTGCTCGCTCTGTTGTACGGCATCGTTTGCGTGTTTCAGCTGGGGCCGAGTGCGTCTGAGTTGTTGGTGTGCGCATGCGTGCGAGCGTACGTAGGCGGCGGCGGGGAGTGGTGCGCGGAATGGGTGAGAGCAGCGGGCGACATATTGCGGCGGGCGGCGCGCAGGGGGCGTGCAGGCGACGACGCCATAGAACATGCGTTCACACACGACAAGAATGGAGGTGAGCGTTTATGTGCGGTGTGGCAGGTGGCGTCTATCGCGTGACACGCGTACATTTGTGTGTGCTTGTGACAGAATTGGTGGTGTGCGAGGCGACCGTGGGCGCCGTTCTGGATGAGTTGGTGGCGCGGGTGAGGCGGGCGGAGGGCACCGAGGCGGCGGTGAGGTTGTGCGGGCGCGTGATGAGCGCGAGCGCAGAGATGGTGACACACGAGTGCGTGCGGCAGCCGTATGAGGCGCTCGTGCAGGAGCTGTTCGCTGTGGCGCTACAGGTAGGTTAGCCGCGCTGAGAGGGCGAGTTGATATATTATATATACATACATACATTCTCGGCAGGGAGAGACAAATGCGAGCGAAGCGGCGTGGTGTTGGAGGGACGCTCTGTGGGCGGTGTGCGCGAAGGACAAAACGCGCGCGAACAAGATGATGCACCAAGTGGCCGCGATGGCGAAACGACAACTGCTCAGGTGAACATTGTCATTTATTATTATTAGCACAACGTGCATATAATATTTTATTTTATCATATAAATATAATTTGTGTTATTATAATTAAAACAAAATGTATATAAGTAACTCTGTACGTGTTGATAGCTGCGACACAGTTTTAACTAGTGCAGTTATCATCGCTCACCTATATTTTGTTATAAAATGTTTCTGAAAATAAAGATTTTATTATTATTATTATAACTTATTGTGTGTGCTTGCAGCGTGGACTGCGACATCAACGAGATAGATCGCGTCGCAACCATTTGCAGTCACATGATGGACACGAGCGACTTGGCCGCATTGGCGGACACGCTCGACGCACTCACGGAACACCGCGACGACGCAATCGAATCGCTGGCGGTCCATTACGATTGCATAATATCCAAACTGAACTGCCCGGACGAGAGCCCCGACCGTATAGCCGTGCCGCCGCCGTCGGCCGTGCGCGAGTATTGCACGTTGGCCGCATTCGGGGCGGTCGTGGTCAAGAACGCCCTGCTTGGCCCAACCCATGGCCACGTGGACGCCGCCGTGCGCTGCACGCGCGCACTGAGCGAGCCGCGCCTGGCTCACCACTATCTCGGAATGCTGCGTGCGGCCGTCGTGTGCGAAACGTTGCGCGAGGCACTCGTCTACGTGAGTATTGGGCTCACCTCGCGCCGCCCCACTCCGCCCTGCTGATCGCTTCGCATGTTTCAGAGTTATCGTCACCATGCGCCATTGCATCGTGCGACGGAGTGCGTGTACGCGTGCGTGGAGATGACCGTTTCAGCGCTCAATTGCACATCGTTGTCGGCGCTGACGCGCGCGTTGGACTCAATGCGTCCGCTTGTATTGCACTGGTCATACTGTGCTAAGTTGTTGTACCAACTGTCGCGCGAGGACGACCACCATGACTACGGTGACACGGAGCATCAGAGCTATTATCACGCGTTGCAGGTGAGTGGCGATTGTTATTATTATTATTCCATTTATTTATTTTTATTCTTATTTTTTATATTTTTAAAATAAAAAAATTTAAAAATATAAAAAATAGTTGTCCACCGGCATCGGGAACAGGGTCCAAGCCACCGGTGGTCAGGGCTCCTGAGAAAGGAACCTCCTAACAATACGCGCCGTGTCCAGGAGTACCGCTTTCTGAATCAAACGCTTGATCCAGCTACCTAACGAGAGCCTCTTTAGGTGTTTATCGAGGCTCTTGGCTATTAAACCATTGGCAGTCACAACTATTGGCACAATAATTGCTGCGTCCACCTCCCACATGTCGACAACCTCGCGAGCCAGATCAAGATACTTTATTTGCTTATCTTTCTCAGCTTTCACGAGGTTCTCGTCATGAGGAACCGCTACATCCACAATTATTGTGCGACGCTCTAGTCGATCTATCACCACTATGTCAGGCTTATTGGCAACAATAGTCCTATCAGTGATGATAGATCGATCCCAGTTTAATGTGATATTTCCATTTTCGAGAACTGGGTCGGGCACATACCTATAGTACGGTACTTCTGATTCCACAAGATTGTATTTAAGAGCAAGTTGCTGATGGATAATCCTGGCTACAAGATTGTGTCTATGCAAATAGTCTCCATTAGCCAGACGAGAACAGCCAGAAATAATGTGTCGGATTGATTCCCCAGGACGGTGGCATGCCCGACAAATGTCAACCGTACCATCCTTCACAATATATTTCCGGTAGTTATTCGTCATCATAACTTCGTCCATAATCGCACAGACAAAACCTTCAGTTTTCCAAAGAGATCACCAAAACGCAGCCAGGATACGGACGCTAAGAAATCTACATCGGGCCCATGTAAAGCCCGATAAAAGCGTCCGTGAAGCTCCTTACTCTGCCATACTTCCCTGCGGTCATTAGCATCCAGAACTACAGGTTTGCGCCAGTTCTCGTTTGCCAATGAAAGTGAGGTGAGGCCCTTGTCCACAGCAACTACATCACGATGCATACCCAAATCAGTTTTTAAGAAATATTCCCTGAGGCTGCACACCTCACGGTTGTGTAGGGTCTTAGCATTTAAAAAGCCACGACCCCCACACTTCCGCGGGATATACAGTCTCATCACCGATGATCGTGGGTGATGCATTCGATTTGCGGTCAGCAGTGTGCGGACCCGTCTATCCAGGGCGTCAAGTTCTGTCTGAGTCCATTTGAGTATGCCGAAAGAATACATCAATACTGGCATGACCCAGCCGTTGAAAGCGCAGACCTTGTTCCCGCCTGATAAAAGACTATTTAGTACTTTATTCAGGCGGCCAAAGAAGCGATCTCTCAACGACTGCTTCACATCAACAGCATTGATGCCTAACGCTTCCGACATACCCCAATACTTGTAGGTTTCGGTTGAGCAGAGGGATCTAAGGTGTATGGAATCCGAGAGTTGGATTCCCACGGATTCCATAATCTCTCCTCGCTTTACATGCATGGTTGCACATTTGTCCGCACCAAATTCCATGCTGATAGCGCTACTGAAGGTTTCTGTTACCTTCAGAAGCTTCATCAGTTGCAAGTTGTTGGGGGCAAAGAGTTTCAGATCATCCATGTAAAGGAGGTGTGATATGACCTGACCATCTCTTCTCAACCGGTAGCCCTGGCCCGAACCATCCAGTAGTGTACTGAGAGGGTTGAGGGCCAGACAAAACCACAGTGGACTCAAACTGTCGCCCTGGAATATGCCACGCTCTATCTTTATCGGTTCGCCATTCCCTAGAATCCGCCGACATCCTGGATAGTAAAGGACCGTCCTCCACCGCCCCATACACGAACCCAGGAAGGTACGTAGAGCTGCATCAACTTTATACAGCTCCAATACCCTCATGAGCCATGTACGTGGCACCGAGTCATAGGCCTTCTTGTAATCTATCCAACATGTCGACAGATCTCTTCGAGAACGACGAACCTGTTGGCTAATGGCAACATCAATGAGGAGCAACTCCTTAGTACCACGGGACCCACTCCTGCATCCATTTTGAGAGGCAGACATGATGCAATTTGTGTCAATATGCTTATTAATTTTGGCTCTCAAAATGGATGTAAGAACTTTATAGACCGTTGGTAAACATGTGATCGGTCTATAATTTTTGGGCTCCGCAGTACTACCTGATTTATGGAGAAGGTGAGTTATTCCTGTTGTAAGGAACTGGGGCAGCGATCCCAACTCAAGGGCAGACTGGAACTGAGCTGCCAAGCGAGCGTGTGATCTTTGAAAATATTTAATCCAGAAGTTGTGCAGCCCGTCATGCCCTGGAGATTTCCAGTTAGGTAACAGACGGACTGCACAAGCCACATCCTGGGGGCTAATATTAATTGCCCCCATTTCTGGAATTTGATCACACGCGCGTTCGACCTCTCGAGTCCATTCACCCTCGGTGTGCCCGACAGGCACCGACCAGATGTTGCGCCAGAATAAACTCATTATTATTATTATAGTTATTATTATTAACATTATTATGCAAACACGCGCAGGCCAAGGACGACCCACGCAAGTGTGAGCTGATTGCGTTGCATAATCTGGAACGCACGTATCCCGAGCAGACCGCCGCTGTCATATACACGAGTGGTGTTATGGATTACATTGTGGAGTTGTATTACAAATGTGAAGACATCATGCTTTTGGACAGGTGAGTGTGTCGGTGTGTGTGAGTGGTGGGTGGGTGTGCGCGTGTAATGCGGTGTATGTTGTCGCAGAGAGTTGGGCGGGTGTTCGTGGGCGCAACTGCTGACGGCGGCGTCGGTCGCAGAATGCATGCGCTGGCAAGTGGACAACGCAGGCTGGCAAATGAGTGCGTCGCAATGGGACTTCGTGAACATCGCGCTCTGCGGATTAGTGAACTCGCTGCAACAGACCACGCGGCCGGAGCGTGCCGCGGTCGCCATGCTGTGCCGGTCCACGCTCAAACTGCTCCAGTCCGTGGCCGCGTTTGTGTCCAGCGTGCGTGCCAGATGTCTCATAGAACAACCGCACAAACACATCGCTGATCTGCCAGCAGAATGGAGGGATGTGTTCGAACCAAACATCACTGATAACATGCTTAAAATATTGTTGAATTTATTTGGTGAGTACTTTGGGACCTATATCTATGGCCAACCAAACGTGATAAAAAGGTAATGCAATGTATGTTAGTGAATGACGAATGTGCATTATAATGCAATGTATGTTAGTGAATGACGAATGTGCATTATAATGCAATGTATGTTAGTGAATGGCAAATGTGCATTATAATGCAATGTATGTTAGTGAATGACGAATGTGCATTATAATGCAATGTATGTTAGTGAATGGCAAATGTGCATTATAATGCAATGTATGTTAGTGAATGACGAATGTGCATTATAAAGCAATGTATGTTAGTGAATGACGAATGTGCATTAATGCAATGTATGTTACTGAATTACGAATGTGCATTATAATGCAATGTATGTTAGTGAATGGCGAATGTGCATTATAATGCAATGTATGTTAGTGAATTACGAATGTGCATCATAATGCAATGTATGTTAGTGAATGACGAATGTGCATTATAATGCAATGTATGTTAGTGAATGACGAATGTGCATTATAATGCAATGTATGTTAGTGAATGACGAATGTGCATTATAATGCAATGTATGTTAGTGAATGACGAATGTGCATTAATGCAATGTATGTTAGTGAATTACGAATGTGCATCATAATGCAATGTATGTTAGTGAATGACGAATGTGCATTATAATGCAATGTATGTTAGTGAATGACGAATGTGCATTATAATGCAATGTATGTTAGTGAATGGCGAATGTGCATTATAATGCAATGTATGTTAGTGAATGACGAATGTGCATTAATGCAATGTATGTTAGTGAATTACGAATGTGCATTATAATGCAATGTATGTTAGTGAATGACGAATGTGCATTATAATGCAATGTATGTTAGTGAATTACGAATGTGCATCATAATGCAATGTATGTTAGTGAATTACGAATGTGCATCATAATGCAATGTATGTTAGTGAATGACGAATGTGCATTATAATGCAATGTATGTTAGTGAATTACGAATGTGCATCATAATGCAATGTATGTTAGTGAATGACGAATGTGCATTATAATGCAATGTATGTTAGTGAATTACGAATGTGCATTATAATGCAATGTATGTTAGTGAATGGCAAATGTGCATTATAATGCAATGTATGTTAGTGAATGGCAAACGTGCATTATAATGCAATGTATGTTAGTGAATGACGAATGTGCATTATAATGCAATGTATGTTAGTGAATGGCAAATGTGCATTATAATGCAATGTATGTTAGTGAATGGCAAATGTGCATTATAATGCAATGTATGTTAGTGAATGACGAATGTGCATTATAATGCAATGTATGTTAGTGAATTACGAATGTGCATTATAATGCAATGTATGTTAGTGAATGACGAATGTGCATTATAATGCAATGTATGTTAGTGAATGGCAAATGTGCATTATAATGCAATGTATGTTAGTGAATTACGAATGTGCATTATAATGCAATGTATGTTAGTGAATGGCGAATGTGCATTATAATGCAATGTATGTTAGTGAATGACGAATGTGCATTATAATGCAATGTATGTTAGTGAATGACAAATGTGCATTATAATGCAATGTATGTTAGTGAATGGCAAATGAGCATTATAATGCAATGTATGTTAGTGAATGGCAAACGTGCATTATAATGCAATGTATGTTAGTGAATGACGAATGTGCATTATAATGCAATGTATGTTAGTGAATGGCAAATGTGCATTATAATGCAATGTATGTTAGTGAATGGCAAATGTGCATTATAATGCAATGTATGTTAGTGAATGACGAATGTGCATTATAATGCAATGTATGTTAGTGAATTACGAATATGCATTATAATGCAATGTATGTTAGTGAATGACGAATGTGCATTATAATGCAATGTATGTTAGTGAATGACGAATGTGCATTAATGCAATGTATGTTAGTGAATGGCAAATGTGCATTATAATGCAATGTATGTTAGTGAATGGCAAATGTGCATTATAATGCAATGTATGTTAGTGAATGGCAAATGTGCATTATAATGCAATGTATGTTAGTGAATGACGAATGTGCATTATAATGCAATGTATGTTAGTGAATGACGAATGTGCATTATAATGCAATGTATGTTAGTGAATGGCAAATGTGCATTATAATGCAATGTATGTTAGTGAATGGCAAACGTGCATTATAATGCAATGTATGTTAGTGAATGACGAATGTGCATTATAATGCAATGTATGTTAGTGAATGGCAAATGTGCATTATAATGCAATGTATGTTAGTGAATGGCAAATGTGCATTATAATGCAATGTATGTTAGTGAATGACGAATGTGCATTATAATGCAATGTATGTTAGTGAATTACGAATGTGCATTATAATGCAATGTATGTTAGTGAATGACGAATGTGCATTATAATGCAATGTATGTTAGTGAATTACGAATGTGCATTATAATGCAATGTATGTTAGTGAATTACGAATGTGCATTATAATGCAATGTATGTTAGTGAATGACGAATGTGCAATAATGCAATGTATGTTAGTGAATGGCAAATGTGCATTATAATGCAATGTATGTTAGTGAATGGCAAATGTGCATTATAATGCAATGTATGTTAGTGAATGGCAAATGTGCATTATAATGCAATGTATGTTAGTGAATGGCAAATGTGCATTATAATGCAATGTATGTTAGTGAATGGCAAATGTGCATTATAATGCAATGTATGTTAGTGAATGACGAATGTGCATTATAATCCAATGTATGTTAGTGAATGGCAAATGTGCATTATAAAGCAATGTATGTTAGTGAATGACGAATGTGCATTATAATCCAATGTATGTTAGTTTATGACGAATGTGCATTAATGCAATGTATGTTAGTGAATGGCAAATGTGCATTATAATGCAATGTATGTTAGTGAATGACGAATGTGCATTATAATGCAATGTATGTTAGTGAATGACGAATGTGCATTAATGCAATGTATGTTAGTGAATTACGAATGTGCATTATAATGCAATGTATGTTAGTGAATGACGAATGTGCATTAATGCAATGTATGTTAGTGAATTACGAATGTGCATTATAATGCAATGTATGTTAGTGAATGGCAAATGTGCATTATAATGCAATGTATGTTAGTAAATGGCAAATGTGCATTATAATGCAATGTATGTTAGTGAATGGCAAATGTGCATTATAAAGCAATGTATGTTAGTGAATGACGAATGTGCATTATAATGCAATGTATGTTAGTGAATGACGAATGTGCATTAATGCAATGTATGTTACTGAATTACGAATGTGCATTATAATGCAATGTATGTTAGTGAATGACGAATGTGCATTATAATGCAATGTATGTTAGTGAATGACGAATGTGCATTATAATGCAATGTATGTTAGTGAATGACGAATGTGCATTAATGCAATGTATGTTAGTGAATTACGAATGTGCATTATAATGCAATGTATGTTAGTGAATGACGAATGTGCATTATAATGCAATGTATGTTAGTGAATTACGAATGTGCATCATAATGCAATGTATGTTAGTGAATGACGAATGTGCATTATAATGCAATGTATGTTAGTGAATGACGAATGTGCATTATAATGCAATGTATGTTAGTGAATGACGAATGTGCATTATAATGCAATGTATGTTAGTGAATGACGAATGTGCATTATAATGCCATGTATGTTAGTGAATGACGAATGTGCATTATAATGCAATGTATGTTAGTGAATGACGAATGTGCATTATAATGCAATGTATGTTAGTGAATGACGAATGTGCATTATAATGCAATGTATGTTAGTGAATTACGAATGTGCCATATAATGCAATGTATGTTAGTGAATTACGAATGTGCATTATAATGCAATGTCAATCAATCAATCAAATTGTCACGCCTTTTTCCCACAGGGATAGGCAGAGACAATGGAGCGCCACTTACCACGATCCTTACACAACTCACTTGCTTCCCTCACGTCCATAATTCTCTTCATACAGGCTCTGTGGTTATGGGCACTAGGCACCCTAGTTTTCTTGAGGATGTCTCCGATTTGGTCGGAAAACACTCTCCTGGGCCTGCCTTGTTTAACGCATCCACCCACATCAGATTTATAAATTCCTTTCGTCAATCTACTTTCACTCATCCTTTCCATGTGCCCAAACCATCGAAGGATTCCTTTGTCAATCCTTGGCACTACATCTTCTTTCAAGCCACATCTATCGGGCAATGTGCTATTCCTTATTCTATCCGCTATCGTCACTCCACACACACTCCTTAACGACCGCATTTCCACAGCGTTAATTCTACTCTCATGCTTCTTCTGCCATACCCAACCTTCACTTCCATACATTAATGTAGGAACAAGCACCGCATTATGAACAGCCCTCCGTGACTTTTGGGACATTATTTGGCTGTTCATTATACTATGGATGGCACCGTTCACTACGTTACCCTTTTGCACTCTTCTCTCAATATCTTTATCACACTTTCCATCTCTAGTAAACATACTTCCCAAGTAAACAAATTGTTTGACTTGTTCCACTTGCTTTCCGTCTATCATTATCTCACATTCTGTCATTTCATCCTCTCTCTTTAGAACCATTACTTTAGTTTTACTTACATTCACTTTCATACCTTTCTGTTCTAATGCAATGTATGTTAGTGAATTACGAATGTGCATTATAATGCAATGTATGTTAGTGAATGACGAATGTGCATTATGATGCAATGTATGTTAGTGAATTACGAATGTGCATTATAATGCAATGTATGTTAGTGAATGACGAATGTGCATTATAATGCAATGTATGTTAGTGAATTACGAATGTGCATCATAATGCAATGTATGTTAGTGAATGACGAATGTGCATTATAATGCAATGTATGTTAGTGAATGACGAATGTGCATTATAATGCAATGTATGTTAGTGAATGACAAATGTGCATTATAATGCAATGTATGTTAGTGAATGACGAATGTGCATTATAATGCAATGTATGTTAGTGAATGACGAATGTGCATTATAATGCAATGTATGTTAGTGAATGACGAATGTGCATTATAATGCAATGTATGTTAGTGAATGACGAATGTGCATTATAATGCAATGTATGTTAGTGAATGACGAATGTGCATTATAATGCAATGTATGTTAGTGAATGACGAATGTGCATTATAATGCAATGTATGTTAGTGAATGGCGAATGTGCACTATAATGCAATGTATGTTAGTGAATGGCGAATGTGCACTATAATGCAATGTATGTTAGTGAATGACGATTGTGTGTATAATGCCCTAATTTATAGATGTATAACGATGTGTACTATGGTTGTCATGATATATGTTTTAGAGCGCGCAGTGTCTCCAATGATGATGTGTCCGCCGCTTCACGTGTACCTGTCTGCGGTTCGTGCAGCGCTGCCCATAGTCCGCCACTCAGCGCTGCCAGCCCCGCGCCGCGAACAATTGTCTGCCCACCATATTCTCAACATTTGCGTGCGCACTTTGTCGTCGCCCGTGCATTATTTGTACAAATACATCGCACACACTGTGATCGTCGAGTTGGCAAACACCTTTTTGGACAATGATGGTCAGTCAACATTTTACATATTGTGGCTACAGCACCCCGCCTCATGTTAAGCCCAAGTGCGCTGTGATGCTATACTTTAAAGCGGCAACTTTCACGCCTTTTTACCAACAAATAAAACGAGTTTCAACAATTAACTCTAAAACTATTACACCGATCGGGGCTAAACTTATTCTACTCATCTTTTCACTGCGCATTTTTTATACTAAAACCCTTATTCCAAAAAGCGTTTTTCACGATTCTTTGACTATTTTCTGACACTATATCGGCGCTGAAACTTGGTTCTGTTATTTTGGCCTTTATTATGTTTTCGAATATGCTAATACTATCCGACTATTTGGGATTTCTAAAGTGTCTGAAGTTATGGCCGGGAGGTATTGTCTGGGAGTGTTGAATGTTATTTTGTACACCTGCCACCTAAAAATTGGCCATCTTAGTGGGTATGCAGATATTACAAGAACATACAGTACCCGGCGATACATATTGCACATCGCCTTTTGGAAAGAGACAATCGGCTTAGTAGAGCATTATCTCTGTCGCACACCTATGTGAAGTTTTGTCAGTCGTTGTTCAAGGCAGTAGAGTGCGGTCGCGTCCAGTTTAAAATATATATTTAGAGTTGTTAACACCCCAAATTTCAATGATTTAAAGTTGTACTATGGCATGTATAGGAAAGAGAGGGAAACTTCAGGAAAAACGAGGTCAGTCACGCGAAATTATCTACAATGTTTATAAATATTTTGTAACCGAAGCTGACAGATTTAAAAAGAATGAAGATGAAAATGTAAGTTATTGTTTTAAGTTTCAAGAGCGAGTTACAAATGCCACTGGAATTTCAAGAAGAACAATATATTAAACAAAGTCAGCACTTAAACACATTCTACTGAAATTAAGTTCAGCACTCCAAATTATGGGAGACCTAATAAGCAATTTCGTTTGGATGTGGACGATTTTGATTATGATGTTGTTCGAAGAATGGTGTATGATTTTCACTTACGATTTAATGAACTGCCAACAATAAAATCATAAAAAGCTAAATTATCTGAAGCTTTTAATAACATGGGCTGGCCACATCGCTCGAAGAACCGACAACTGGTGGGGAAGAAAGTTTCTAGAGTGGAGACCACGAACCGGAAGACGCAGCATAGGTAGGCCTCCTACTAGGTGGACTGACAGCATAGTGAAAGACACGGGCAACCGGTGGGTGCAACTGGCATCTTGTCGTTCGGAATGGCGTTCTAAGGGGGAGGCCTATGTTCAGCAGTGGACGCCTTCTGGCTGGTGATGATGATTAATTACAATGGGTCTGAAAAGACGTTTATTTATTTATTTATTTATTTATTTATTTATTAGGCATATTAACAGTTAGCATATTTTACATTGACAATAATTGCATATTTATGTTCTTTTGCTAATATGCAACCAATTACAAATATGCACAACATTCAAAAACATACAAATATTAAATCTATGAATTATAATTACATACCAAATTAAACTATCTAAATATTATTAAACTAAATCACAATAAACTAAAGAATTTTTTTAAACAATCTTTTAGTGACGTTAAGAAAAATACTTCACGAAACGGTATTTTGGTTCACTAAAATGGAAGATAATCGAAAAGTTCTAATGGAAAAGCACGATGTAAGTCTCAAACGAATGGAACACCTCGATAAAATACGCAAATTTCGCGAAACAGGAATGCATATGGTCTACATAGATGAGTCTTACATACATACATCTCACACTAAAGGGAAATCTTGGAGTGATGATAAGAAAAAAGAATAAACATGCCAATTTTAAAAGGTCACCGTTTGATAATAGTTCATGCGAGACATAAAAAGGCTTTGTCAGGTACGGGTGCCTTTAGAACGTATAAATCCACGTTATACGTTCACCACACCACAGGTGACTATTACGATAACTACATGAACCAGCCATGGTTAATCAATAAATCCCAAACATACACAGTGATTCTGTTCTAGTTATCGACAACAAATATGTTGAAAGACCATTAAACAGGAAATGATCAACTGGTTAAACAGACACGAAATTCCAGTTGATGCAAAATTAACAAAAACCCAGATTTACGCTATTATATGTCAGCACAATGAGAGGTATACAGAGTTTTCCGTGGACAAAGTACTTGCCGAACATTGTGTTGCGATTGCCACCATATCATCCGGATTTTAGTCCTATTGAAAATATATGGTCTCAACTGAAAGTCTATGTAGCCTCTACAAATGTGGGTATGAATTTAACTACAGTAAAAACATTATTGACTCAAATAGTAAACATGATCGGGGCTGAAGAGTGGAAAAAGGTTTGCGACCATGCAATCAAATGTGAGAATGAATATAAAAGCATTTAACACGGTTTAGACTTTCGACAATTACACTGATATATACGGCTGGTGATAAATACGGCTGATAATGACCTCTTTGAGAGCACAGATAGTGAAATGGAAGTAATTGAGAATTAGAATTATTTTTATTACAATGTCTCATTTTAACAATAGGTATAATGGTGTTTACTACGGCTGTCATTTTCCAAAATAATTAAACACGTTAACATAATGTGAACCTAAAGCTTCTGAAAAAACATCAGTTATAGAAAAATTGGTGTACTTTATACAAAGAATAAAAAGAATTATCAAATGAAGCAAATCATAATTGTTTTAACAGCTCCTAATAGATACCGGACTGTTTGTATTTCGTGCGACAGAGATAACGCTCTACGAAGCCGAAATTAGCCGATTGTCTCTTTCCAAAGGTCGATGTGCAATATTTATCGCCGCAATATGTACATTACTATTAGATCCGTCCTTCAGGAATAATTTATGTCTCGCGAGTCAGGGGTGTTATCTCTATAAGGAAAACATAACACTTATTCACAAACAAGACACTGATTTAGAAAGAAATAAAATTAATTTGAAACTACTAAAGTGTGGTAGTTTACTACTAAACACGTGAAATGCATTGTGCACGAAACTAAATGTTCTGGCTTCCTGCTGCTATATTAATTAAAATATATATATATTACGTTGATTGTTAAAGATCGAACATGCATATTACAGCGCAGACACTCTCCATCAATAACAGTGAAGAGTACGACGACGACTCGGCCGATGGGATAACACCGGAAGCCATCGAGAGTTGCTTCGTGAACAGATGCATGGGAGCGCACGCGGCATTATACACACAACTAAGGTTGGTGCGCGTAATAATAATAAATAATATTATTATTATTATTAGATAGACTAGCAGCTTTCGCTGATGCGTCTATTATTAACACTTGTGGTTTACTTAGAAGTCATGTGCTTGTCGAGTTTATTTTTAAATTGGTTAACTGTCTCCGCCCCAATGACATCGGCTGGCAAACTGTTCCATGAATCCACAACACGGTTGGACATAAAATTATAAAATGGTAACGACTTGGCTAGATTTCGCACAAATTTAACATCATGTCCCCGAAGTCTGGTGTTGAATTTCGTTTTGAAGAAATCCCCCAGTTGAGGTGCATCATAGTGACCATTAATTAACTTGTAGGTTTCAATGAGATCTCCACGCTGTCTTCTCTCTTGTTAGGTTTAAGAATACC
Source organism: Tinea trinotella (assembly GCA_905220615.1). Lineage (NCBI taxonomy): Eukaryota > Metazoa > Arthropoda > Insecta > Lepidoptera > Tineidae > Tinea > Tinea trinotella. Next base: position 14,311,773 of record HG992313.1, read on the forward strand.
AATCTTTCTTCATATGATTTATTTTTTAACTCCCTTGGCAACTTTGTAGCTCGTCTCTGAACTCTCTCTAACATATCTATATCTTTCACAAAATAAGGGTTCCATATCTGATATGCATACTCCAGCAGAGGTCTGACATAAGTTTTGTACATTTTTAGAAACGTGAGTACTGTGATACAGGAGAATGTTTTTTTAATTAGATACATTATGCTGTTTGCTCTTTTTACAAGTGATAAAATGTGAGATTCCCATTTCAGGTCATTACTAATGATGATTCCCAAATCTCTTTGTTCTGTTACAGGGGTTAATTTTTGATTATTTAAATGATATGTCATATGCGGATTTTGTTTGCCTATATGGAGAACTGTACTGTACACTTCTCTGTATTTAGGGACAATAACCAGTCCTTAGTCCATTCTGTAATTCTATCAAGGTCTTTTTGAATTAATTGATACTGAGTGCTTGGATCCCCAAAGATTTTAGTGTCGTCAGCAAAGAGAGAAAAAGGAAGCTCCAATACATTCTGCAGATCGCATAAGTAAATTGTGAAAAGTATGGGTCCAATCACCGATCCTTGAGGGACTCCGCTGCAAACAGGATGTGGATCTGAAAGTGTACTTCCTACTCTTACACGGAAAGTTCTGTTGGTTAGAAAGTCACTCAACCATGACAGAAGTTTTCCCCGTATACCATAATGTTCCAATTTGTTTAAAAGTCGGCGAATAGGGACACGATCGAAAGCTTTTTCGTAATCCAGGTAAATTACATCAGTTGGCGTGTGATTGTTCCAATTTTGTGTCCACTTCTTGACGCAATGTAATAAATTAGTTACAACTGACCGTCTTGGTACAAAGCCGTGCTGTTCTTTTATAATTACATGGTTCTTTGATAAAAATTCTCTTAACTTTTCTGCTATTATTTTCTCCATTAACTCGCACATAATACATGTTAAACTGATTGGTCGGTAGTTGGCAGCAGTCAGTTTATTACCTTTCTTGTATATTGGTGTTACAATGGCTCGTTTCCAATCAAGAGGAAGAAGGCCAGATTGGAATGATTGGTTCATAAGTGTAGCAATGTTTTTAGTCAAAGCTGAGGAACATCTCTTTAGTATTATCGCTGGTATTTTATCAGGTCCAGTTGCAGTTGCATCATTAAAGGTTTTAAGCATCTTTGCCACCTTATCTGCTGTAAACACTATATCTTCGATACTTTCTTCCACTCTTGATGACTTTATTGATGGCAATATCCCATGCGGTTCCATAACAATACAACATACAACGGGTGGGATTGTTCTTTCAGTGCATGCGACAGGGAGGAACTGCTCGCAGCGGACAGCCCGGACGGCCACAGCGGCGTGCTGGGCGCCATTCTGCTCAGCCACGCGCTGATCGGGGCCACGTTGGGGGCGAAGGGGGATCTCGCGTTGCTCTACGTGCGCGCCTATTGCGAGAACAAAATGGTGAAGGCGCTCATTGACCTAAGTCTGCGGTTGGTGCCCGACGCGCTGTGCGAGAGACGCGCCTCCGATTGGCCCAGCTCGATCGCCGGCCATTTCAGCGATGACACGCGACAGCAATTGCGCGAGCCTCCGAACGGCGCCATGGTCAGCGAGCTCAGCTGCAGGAGCGTGTGGTTGGCCGCGCATTGCAAGGCCGCCGCCGGCGACGCGGAGATCGACGAGCTCGTCGCCAAATATGTCTCGCCCGCGGTGATCAGAGCGCACCTCGGCGAGTGCGCCTCGCTCGGCGACGATACGCTCCACGTGTCCGTGCTCATGTCCACGCGCGAGGTGCAGTGTTTGCGCAAATTGGACGACAGCGAGGCGCGGCTCACGCTCACACTGTCCGCGGCGCACCCGCTGCGCGCGCCCCGGGTGATGCTCCACTCGGGGCCGCCACTCTACCCCCACCAGCACTTCCTGGCCCACCAGCGCGGGAACGTGCGCAACGCCGTGCTCTGGTGGGCGGCGAGCGTGCACAAGTGGGTGTCGCGCGCGCCCGTCTGCTGCGTCTGCTATTGCCGATTGCAGGGCGGCCGCCTGCCGCAGGCCGGCTGCAAAGTGTGCAAACACAAGTTCCATGCTCAATGTTTGGTGAGTGTCCGCCGTCGTCGGCCGAGCGCGGCCATGGCAACGTTGCGCCGCTCTGCTAATTGGTGCGTTTGTGTTTCAGCAAAGATGGTTCAACACAAGCAAGGACCCCAAGTGTCCGTTGTGCCGTTCGCCGTTCGTCAACCACAGCATGTACAACGTGGGCCGGCCCAACACTGGCCATTGAGTGATCATCTATGTTAAAACATATTCCATTGATATTAAAAGTTTTAAACTAAATATGGCAAAATTTATGTGACGCTCATGTTTGTTTTAAATTATGTACTCTTGTCTGAGCTCACTTTTGTTCATCTCTTACCCTGCTTCCTTTACAATGTCTCTGGTGCTTTACTAATCCACCAATGACACAGCACAGCCAACCTATGTTACGTCATGTTAAAATGAACTGGTCACTCACACCTTGGCAATGCACACAAAATGTTGGTGCTTTGAAAAAGTCAACCATGCAAGTGTAATCACAAAGGCGACCGTGGTGTAGTGGCAGTGCAATGGCTACGTAAGTCGAGTGGCACGGGTGCGAAACCACTCACAGTACCAATGTATCTTTGATATACATATGTACTTTGGTGGTCTTATTTCTGTGATACAAGCACTTTGGTAGCTTAGTATAGAAATGTATAATAATAATTTTAAAAAACTTGAGTGGTGTCAAGGGACACCTGGATGGAACGAAGTTCCTTTCGATTAATTAGTGAAGGAATTGTATTTTTTTTTTAAAGTTATATTAATTTTTATATTATTAACAAATATGATGTAATATAAACTGAATCAGTAGGCTCAATTTTAGTAATAATTGGCTTGTGGTAACTGAAGTAGGAAACATATTTCTATTTTATTTAAATGTCTTGAAAAACTGCATCGATGGTATAGCTCTTATAGTTTCGGAAAAAAGTGGCTGTGACATACGGACAGACAGACATGACGAATCTTTAAGGGTTCCGTTTTATACTATGGAACCCTAAAAAGTGTCGTTACAACTTTTGGTCCTAATTTTTTCTGTCTAACCTACTTTCGCAACGCGCGATAATGAACTTCGTTCCAATAATAATTCCACTCAATTGTGGTCCTTAATTGTTGGTTTGTGGGAAAGCTCAGAGTCGCTCAGCAGGCAGTGGAGAGAGCTATGCCTGGTGTATTTTTGCGCAACAGAATCCCCAAGGAGGATATTGGCCAAAGAACTAGAGTTACTGACATTGCTCATAGGATGTGCAAGGAAGTGGCAATGGGCTAGCGCAAAGAACCGACAACCAATTGGTAAGAAAGGTTCTTCACTGATGATCACAAACCAGAAGACGCAACGTGGACTTCCACTAGTGAAACTTACAAATAAATGTTGGATGCAACTAGGTTCTTGTCTTTTGAAATAGGGTTCAACCATGGATCAATCTTCTGGCTAATGATGAAAGGCAATAAAGAATGTTCAAAGGACAAGTGCAGAACATATGAGTAACATTTCACAAAAAAGTTAGCATAAACATTTCTATATATGTAGATTTATTAAACTGTTTATAAGAATCCATCACATAAAATAAGTGTTGATACAAATTCAGTTCTTATTATTGATAGGTGAGCAGCTCATTGCTGATATGTCTATATCACGCACTGGTTTAAAGTTCATGAGTTTATTTATCACCATAGTCTATATCTATAGTCCCTAACCAGTAATAGAATAAATAATCACCTAACTAAATAGCAGCTTTTTTATTTTAAATGCCTATATTTACATTTCAGAGATCATATATATATATATATCATATTGAGCCATGTGTGAGCCTCGGATCTGCCAAATTTAGCGCACTCTGTTTGCTCAGTGTATAATGGGCAGCGCACAGAACAGAGGGTAACCAGACACCGCTTGCGCTGCCATTGCTGCCGCTCGCCCACACCAATTGGCTTGCACCACAAGCCACCAAGTAAATGGCACTCGTGCAAATGCTCAAGCGGTACCTCCTAAACAACACCTCCACCAGCCCCGCCTGCAAATTAATGAGGCCATGTCAGCCACTCTGATGGCCCCCTTTCATGCTCAGATTTGTATCAGTTACAACATTTGTTCACACATCTAGTCTTTCAGATCCCTTTACCACATCTTTATATATAGGATCTTTACCTCCAGCACCTTTAGCATGATACTGCTTTGGTGTCTCAAGCCAGTCACATGAAAATTAAATCGCTGTATCTGATATTTTGAGAGTAGTGGCAATACAAAAATCTAAGCGTGATTGGGGCCCATAATATTCTGATATACTTATTGACTTACCTGGAACAAATATGTCGAGAACATCATCATCAACATCATGCTTATGGACAACACCAGGAACAGGTCTTGGAAACTGAAACATGTTCAAATTAATTATCTATCTTTCTAGATTTACCGGATGACCTGCGTGGGCGACGAACTTCAAAGCAATACTGTATTGCCAGCAGAGAAGTCGACCACGCAGAACATCGCCTCGCATCCGATTAAGGTGGTTTACTTACATAAATAATACGATTAGACCGTCTCGGTTTCTCGGAAACAGACTGACGCAGTTGAAAATGAGATCGCACAATAAAAACACCATTTGAAAAAATACGCAAAATGTGTACTTTGGCGTAGAAAGCTTCATTATTACATCTATATCTTATCCATTAACATTAGACAATATTCTACGCAAATGTTTACATCTCTACTACTAATCAAACCGCTGTACTGAACAGTATTACATAGGTAATAAATATTCCTTTAAGGAACATTATACTCAAGAGTTCCTTGATATGATATTCCTTGCCTCATACAAAGCAATGTATGGTGTTCCTTCCTTAGGACTTGGGATATTCAGCAATATGGATATGACCAAGGAACCAAAGCGATATATTATTTACATCGAGAGAAATGTCAAATAATATATCGCTATTATGTTGGCAATTGTGGAATGCAGTGTTACTGTACAACAACAAGACTGACGAATTAATTGATTAAAAATAGAAAAACAATTTTCTTTTTGCTCACAACACTAATTTGTCAGTCAATTTAGTCATGTTGATGCTGGAATATGTAAATATTTCTTCACCGTTGGTTAATTTGTTATTAAGTCCCGATTATTGCACCTTTAATAGACGTAGCGATATAATTGTTACCAGTAAGCATTATGTCTAGAAGATATGATCGAGAGAGTAGTCGCCATGGGCGGCGAAGTCGGGAAGATAATTACTATCCTGAAAGAAATTCAAAAGGTAAGAACATATTTTCCACAACACTGATAACTATGTAGCTGATTCATATTTTACCATAGCTATTTCTATTTTATACGAGCCATATGAACATGAATTTATAATTAAGATTTGCAATGTTGCAATATAAACACATATTTATCGTTTTAGGGAGAGATGATTACAAAGTAATGGTGGATGACTTTTTGAATGAACGTCGAAAGCAACGTGAGAAAATTGGACAAAGTGGGGTGACTTTCATATGGGGCAAATCACCAGTGCACGGCGAGTAAGTTATTTATTATTCATAATAATTATTAGAGGGCAAAGTAAAGTTGTTTATACATTTTCATGCTTGGCTATGCAGCACCGTTTTAGCCATGAATATCACTACAAAAATACCCATTGTTTTAAATCAAGGAGTAGATTAACATCTACACATTGCGCTGCCGATATATCACCAAATTTTTTGCTGAACAATTGACAAAATTACATAATAAAAGATTTCATTGATTTTTTTTATTGTGACTCGTCATATGACAGCACCCCGCTTGATGTTAAGCCAAAGTGTGGTCCATGAATGAATGTCACTGCTACTACAATTCAATAACTGTGAGCAGCAATCACATCCACTATGCCGGCCTAGATGGAACCGGCAACTTACAAGCTGATCCCGAAACGTGACCAAATCACTTCACGGTCTGTATACTTGTAAGTGGTGGTACTACCCCGGATTGGCAGACTGGGTACCTCTGCCTACCACTCTTTGATAACCAGACCCGAAGCAAATATCCATTTTTTTTTTATTAACAAATATTTGCAATATTTAATACTATTAAATATTACAAATAAAAGCTATGAAACAAATATTTGCTCTGACCGGGGATTGAACCTGGGACTTTACGCGTAACAAACCAGTCGCTAAACCGTTCGTCCACGCCTGTCGTGGATTTTGGGCTCCTATATACTACTTTTGTTATGTCCAATGATAAAAAAAATATAAATAGGTAGTACTTTTGATATTTGTGTTGATAAAACTAAAAACAATTTTGTTTTTAATTACTGTGCAATTGAGTTATTTGGAAATTGAGTTCTTTATGGCTTCTCGCAGTCGTCTTATTTGATCAGCGTAGTAGGAGCCCGTTATAGTAGCTCCCTTTTCCAGATTATCAACCATTATGATTCCCTCAGCATCCCAGAAAACGGACGCCATAACCTTGCCCGCCGAGCTCGACACTAAGATTGGTTCAGATCTTGTAGTCTTGTAGTCTTTAGCGGGCTCGTTTCCGCACTTGAAGTCCTCTTCGGTATCTTTGTGCGTTCTTCAACTGTTCTCCTTCAATGGAGCCACCCGATCTCCTCCAGGAAGGCCAGGAGACCCTTTTCGTTCCTGCAGACCTCCGGAAGCGTCCTCGCGTTGCCAAGGAACTTCTGTCTTGCTTCTGCTAAGGCTGTGCTCCTGCAACTCAAGAGCACATGTGCAGCTGTCTCCTCCTCATTCAGACATCCCCTGCAAAGGGGGCTGTCCGATATGTTGAGGTTGTACAGGTGCTTATTAAAACCACAATGCCCCGTTATAACACCTACCAAAGTGCGGAGCTTGGCTCTGCTAAGGTCTAGCAGACATCCAGTCAAGCGTCTGTCGATATGAGGGAGAGCTTCCCTGGACTGTCTGCAATCCGTTGTTTGCGACCATGCGTCTTCATGTTGGTTACCTGTTCTTTGGCGCAGCCAGCTGCGCAGGAATTGTAATGGTAGGGGCACAATAGGTCCCGGTCCAATCGGTTGACAGGACGATCCCTTCCTGGCCAGCTCGTCCGCCGCGTCATTGCCCAGCGATCCACTATGACCCTTGATCCATTGGAGAGTGATCTGGTTTGACGTGCATACGTCCTCCAATGCCAGGTGGCATTCATAGAGTAGAGCTGAATTTTTGCAGTTGCTTTCCAGACCCAAAAGTACTGCTTTGCTATCAGAGAGGATCTTGATTTTATGGTTGGCAATTCCCCTCCTCGCTATTGCATGCGCTGCTTGCAGAATACCCACACATTCTGCCTGAAACACAGAGCTGTTTACGTCAAGCGTTGTTGAGATATTTATATTTAAATCCCACGAGAAGGTCCCTGCCCCTGTTCCCGCACCGATCTTGGATCCATCAGTGTAGATTCTTAGTTCCTCGGCGCCAGAGTGGTCCTTTTCTTCCTCGCACAGTTGTATTTTATAGCTCTTTTCGAATACAAACTTCTTCGGGATTCTGTCAATGATCGATACTAGGAGGGGCTGTTCCTCGATTGCATCGTTAAGAACTGTTGTGTGTGTGGCTCGACAGTCCAGGTTCCAGAGGTTTAATGTTAGAAGCCTCGCCGCCGTCAGTGTCGCCTCCAGCTGCACATGTAGGTGTAGGGGCAGTATGCCCAGAATGACTTCCAGCGCCTTTGTGGGTGTTGTAAGCATGCAGCCTGTGATGGCCGTGCACGCCATACGCTGGAATTGTTGCAGTCTGTCTTGAACGGTCTTCAGCCTGGTTCTGGGCCACCAAGTCGACGCACCGTAAGTGACGAACGGTCTAATAATGGAAGTATACATCCATTTCATGATTTTGGGGCTCAATCCCCATTTTTTGCCCAGTAGCCTACGACATTGCCATAGTGTTACGGTGGCGCTGTCGAGCTTGTTTGATAAGTGTTTGCTCCAGTTCAGCTTGCTGTCCAAGATGACGCCCAGATATTTCACCTCTGCTGACAGTTGGATCTCTGTGCCGAACAGTTTTGGTAGTTTGAATTTTCCTATGTTCCTTTTCCGCGTGAACAGTACTAGTTCAGTCTTGTTAGGGTTGACAGACAAACCGGATTCGGTGCACCAATGTTGCACGACCTTCAGTGCTGATTGCATGACGTCGAAGACAACGCTGGTTACCCTTCCACTGATCAGAATAGCTAGATCGTCTGCGTATCCTACTGTGTAGTAGTTGTTATTGTTCAGTTTGGTTATGAGGTCGTTGGCTACAATATTCCACAGCAGAGGAGACAGGACCCCGCCTTGAGGGCAGCCTTTCGCTGCGATTCCTCTCTTTACACCGTTAGCGTCGAATTGAATCGCCCGTTGTCTTAGCATGCTACTTATCCATTTGCGTGTTGTCTCGTCAATACCATGCTTGTGTAGTGCCCTTTCGATGCTATTAAAGCTTGTCTTGTCAAAGGCTCCCTCTATATCTATGAAGGCCCCTAAGCAGATTGCTGTGTCTTCAATGGCCAATTCTATCTTCCTTACAACACTATGTAGCGCTGTTTCAGTTGATTTGCCAGTGGTGTATGCATGCTTTTGTGGGTGAAGTGGCACCCTGTCCAGAGCGTTGTCTCGTATGTGCCGATCGCATAGCCTCTCCATTGTTTTCAACATGAACGAGCTGAGGCTTATGGGTCTGTATGATTTGGCATTTGTGTAGTCACTTTTTCCCGCCTTTGGGATAAAAACGATCTTCACTTCTCTCCAGGCTTTGGGTATGTAGTGTTGTGCTAGACATGCCCGCATAATGGAGGTTATTGACGGTGTTATCTCATCCACACCCCATTTTAGAAGCGCGGGGAATATGCCGTCTGGTCCTGCTGCCTTGAACTTTTGGAAGCTGTTTATTGCCCACTTCACTTTGTCCGGGGATATCACGTCATGTGCGATGCCCCAGTCTTCAGCAGTTGGTCGGGCGGGTGGTGTTTCTTCCCATTCATTAGAAGTCGTTATTAGACAATCGGGGAAGTGTGTTTGCAGAAGTACTTCGCTGATGTCGGAGTCCGTTCTTGTAAAGGTTCCATCTTGTTTCCGAAGGGATCCTACGCCGTGTCTTCCTTCGTTAGATAGTAACTTTTTGACTCTGCACGCCTCACTTGTTGAGTCTATTTTGGTGCAGAATTGTCGCCACGCTTCTCTCTTCCTGAAGCGGATACGCTTTTTGTAATAGAGCTGGACGTCCTTATAGTGGTCCCAATCTTCGTCCTTTCTCGTATTCTTGGCTCTGTTAAATAATTTTCTCACTTTTCGCCTCAGCCTTTCCAGCTCGGGACCCCACCAGTTTGACCTGGATTCCAAGTCTTTATTGACCGTGGTGAGGGGGCATGCAGCTTGATAGCTTTCAGTGAGTGTGTTGGTCAGCTTCTGTATCTGTTCTTCAATTTGGTCTTCGTTGTGTGGGGGCTCCTGCACTTCAGTACCTGCGAGTTCCTGCTTCAGGGTGTTTACAAACAGCTTGCAGTTTGTTTTACGCGGGTTGCGTCTGGGTGCAGGTGTCATGGTATTTACTTGTATGTTATAACGGATCCATCGATGGTCGGAGCATGATGCTTCATTTGAGACTTTCCAGTCTGCTATCAGTTCCTCGGCTCCCTCCGTCGCCAGTGTTATGTCTATTATGGTTCTACACCTTTTGGTTACAAATGTCGGTTCAGAACCTGTGTTAATCAGGTGCAGCTTGGTAGTAAGTAGGTAGTTAAACAGTTCCTCGCCGCGGCCGTTAGTCTTTTCCATTCCCCATAGGGGATGATGCGCGTTGGTATCTGAGGATATTATCAGCTTCTGATTATTGGCCTCACAATGTTGGACAAGGTCTCTAGGTGGTACGATGTCGTCTGCTGGCATGTATGCGGATGCGACGACTACTTCGTTTGTTTCCGAGATTTCACCTGATTTTATCCTGACTGTCGTCAGGTCCCTGGAACAGAACTCAGTTAATGGTGTTGATGTTAAGTTCCTGGGTATGTAAATACAAGTGCGTGGGGATTCAGAGTTAGTGTAGATTAACTTACCGCCGATGTTGTTGAGGCCACAGATTTGTCCTTTCCTGATCCATGGTTCTTGTACCAGGGCCACGGTCCTGTTGTTCTCCTCCAGCGCTCTCCGTAGCATTGCCGTGGCCGTTAAACTGTGCTGGAGGTTGCACTGGATGATGTGCAGCGCCATTTCAGTAACTTATTACTCCTCTGCGAGGAGCATCGCCTCCGTCTCCTCGGATATATCCCCCCCAGGTGGGGGAGATGGAGCCTTATGGACTAGGTCCATCGGCTCTTCCGAGTGGCCAGAGGATTCGATGTTAGGTGTTGCAGGTGGAGCTGGCTGGGTTGGCTGTGGTAGTGCTTCATCCTGTGGACAAGAGGCTCCGGCCCCCGGCCGGTCAGGTTGCGTCCGCAATTGTGTAGTCACATCCTGAGCGGCCGCAGGCGCGGTTTCCTCTGGGACAGGCGGTACATCGTACAGGTGTCCCCCCTTTCCAAAGAAGCGTACGTATACATTTCCGGCCATGTAATATAATGATCTCCCTTGTTGTAGCAATACCGGAACTAAGTTATCCGGTATTACTACAATAAGGAAGTGGTTATTTCCTTGGTCTATACAGTTATAGTGACCACTTGTTAATTCCCAAGGCTGGGTTCAGATTTTGGAACCCCAGAAATGCTAGGATTCTCTTGCCCTCTGACATTCCCTTAGTCTTGGGAATCAGGAGTCCGGCCCTGGTCTTGTGGACCAGATCCTCCTGAAGCACCGCGACGATCTTTGTGTCGGGGATTGGGGACGGTATTCCTCCAATTATGCCCTGAAGCCAGGTCAGGGTGGTCATCTCCAAGACCCGAGACTTGACGACACCCTCGCTATAGTAGGGCCTGCCCCCAAATCTCGGGCGTATGTCGGACCCGGCATCCATAAGTTTCCCGATTTCTATCGCCAACAACTCTTCGAAGCCGGTTTTAACCACCATAGCCTGAGCTTCCGTCAGGTCATGTTGCGGTGATGTGGTGAGGGCTATACCAATTGATTTAATCATATTGGCATAGGTTCCCTCTTGTGTCATGGGTGGTCTAGCTCGTTTGGGCTTCACCCTGGGTGAAGAGGAGTCATTTAATTTCACCCTCTTCATGGGTCCCTTGTCCTGTTTGGTCGGGTCGGAGGCGCGAAGTTTGTCCCGCTGCCTTTTGCTCAGTTTTCGCCTACGCGGGCGCGCTTGGCTGGTGTTGCCCGTGCCCGAGACCGTTTGTGCGCCACCGGAGGACGCTCCTGCTCGGGTTGCCCCGGGCGGATCATCCCCGGCTTTTCGCGAGGTCCCAGGCTGTTCTCCAACAGCACATTGGTTGTTAGAGCCTAGACTTCCACCAGACGCTTGGGTCCGCGAAGGAGAAACGCGTTCCAGAGCAGGTGCCCTGGACGCGAGCTCGGCAGTTTTCGCGGCCTGTGTAGTAGTGGCCGAGCTTTTTGGCCCAGCCTTTTCAAGTGTTCTTTCAGCCGTTCTCGGTGGACCAGCTGTAGTGGCCGTGCCTTTCGACCCAGCCCTTTGGGTTATTTGTACAGCCGTTCTCGACGGACCAGCTGTAGCAGTGGTTTTGATTTTATTTTTATTTGCCATAATACGTTTATGTGAATTTCGTCCATCTCGCTCCCCACCCTCCACGGAGCCCGCAATGTTGGGGATGTTAACCAGTAACACCAGGGCTACGAGACAGATATAGGACTCCAGAGTGAGTTGCACACGAGACTGAACAGCACATGTCACCACGCGACGTGCACTGCCGCCTGCGGGCCCCATCACCCCAGACTCCTAGCCTTAGCCTAAGCTTTGAGCCGATATGATCACCTGTCACGCAGCTGGCAGTCGTATAGCCGTCAGCTCCGCGGCACGCAGTCAATGATCGCAGTCCGACTAAACTACGACCTCCCGTTTAGCTGAAATTAGGGCCAAAGTGGCGTGTTGCAGACAGGATCTGTCTGCTCAACCACCAGGATCCCCTCTTCCATCCGTACGGGTCACCGCGCTCGGCAGACACGCAGGCAGCCGTTCTACCCCCTCCAATAGCTTGTTGTATTGTGAGGGCCACAGGGACACGGACTGCATCATCCCTGTAGTTTGTCCTGTATGGTTGGCTGTAGAGCCCTGAGGTTGGCATAGTGTGTTTGTGCAGATCCTCAGAGTACTACATTTCCAGGGGGGACGACCCAGCACGCACTCAGTTGCATGCTGAGTTCGGCGAGGACTGTCCCACTAATGGATGAGCACTAGTGCGACAGCCTCCGCCGACGAGGACGTCCATACAGGACATTGAGTGCGCGCTGGAGTCCAAATGCACATCTATAGACCCCAGCGCAGGCGAATCACTCAACCCCCCCCCCCCCCCCCCCATTGGTTCAGATCTTTAGGTCATCAGCATTTACTGTGATTTACCACTCCATAGTAGTGAAGCAGGTTCAAAATTTCTTTGCATTTTACTCCGTGTATATTGTCAATCAATTCATTCAATTGCAAACTTACATATTTTACATAAAATGGAATTTGGTTTAATGCGTACACCATAGATGTTCACAATGAACCACCTTCATTAACATAATATCATAATGACTTACCTATTTTATTGTATTGTTATCAGTTTTTAATACGTCTACAAGTTTTCATAATATTCAGACCTCTAGAAGTAATAAAAACACAGCATTTTTTAATATTACACTTTTTTTTATTAAGTATTCATTTATAAATATCTACGTTTTTATTACAAAATAACTCAAACTCAGCTGCATGCTTTAGGTTGTTTTATATTAAAATATAATTGGTAGCGATCCCTTATCTCACTCTCAACTATAGGTGCAGACATCATTTATTTTGTATGGGGACTTGGACCTAATTGTATTAACAGTAGCATATACATTTTAAAATAGTTTAATAAGAATATATCTGTAGAGCTTGTACAAAGAGAATTGTGGATGTGAGGAAGTTGTCTCAGGATCGTGGCAAGTAACACTCCATTGTCTCTGCCTATCCCTGACGCAATTTGATTGATAACCTATTTATAATTTTTACAGTTCTGATGAGGAAAAATCACATCCAAGATCAGAAGACCACAAACACAAGAAAAAAAGGAAAAAAACTGAAGACTCTAAGAATACTAAGAAAAAATTGAAAAAACTTAAGAAAAAATTAAAAAAGGTGAAGAAAGCTCGCAGAAAAGCAAAAAAAAAGTGTAGCAGTTCAAGTGACTCAGAGGAAAGCAGCTCCGAGGAAATTTGGGTTGAAAAGGATAATATGAACACAGAAACATTGCAATTGGACTCGCAAGCCCCGGGACCAGAGCCCAGGGCCAACGGGCCGTTATCCGCGAAAGCGCTCGGTGGGGCTCTGCTGCCAGGGGAGGGCGCCGCGATGGCCGCTTTCGTTGCAGAGGGGAAGCGCATTCCACGCAGGGGAGAGATAGGCCTCACCTCAGATGAGATCGCCTCATATGAGAGTGTCGGCTATGTGATGAGTGGCTCGCGGCACAGGAGAATGGAGGCCGTGCGCATCCGGAAGGAGAATCAGATATACTCGGCGGATGAAAAGCGTGCACTGGCAGCATTCAGCAAGGACGAACGTGCCAAACGAGAGAATGCAATCCTCTCACAATTCAGAGGACTCTTACAATCAAGGGGAATGCATTCCTCCCATGACGCGTGAAGTCGGTGGTTGGGCATATGTATAGTGGATGTTCGGCGTATGGACCCATACAGAACTGTCGCTGGTCAGTCGAGGTCACGGGACTTAACGCGTCGCATGAGTCAACATTTTATTAGAAACGCTCACCTACCTATCTTCTATAATGAATAGCCAAATAATGTCCCTAAACTCACGGATGGCTGTTCATAATGCGGCACTTGTTCCTACATTAATTTAATAAAGCGAATGTTGGATGTGGTAGAAGCAGCATGAGAGTAGAATTAACGCTGTAGAAAAAGGAGTGTATGTGGACTGACGATAGCATATAGAATAGCACAGTGCGCGATAGATGCGGTAGTGACAAGACTGACAAGGATTCACAAAGGAATGCTTAGATGGTTTGGGCACATGGAAAGGATGAGTAGAAGTAGATTGACGAAAGGAATTTATAAATCTCATGTGGATGGAGACGTCGATCAAGGCAGGCCCGGGAGGGAGTTTTCTGACCAAATCTGAGACATCCTCAAGAAAGCTAGGTTGCCTTGTGCCCAAAAAATAGAGCTTGTATGAAGAGAATTGCGAATGTGAGGGAAGCGAGGGAGTTGTGTCAGGATCGTGGCAAGTAGCGCTTCATTGCCTCTGCCCATCCCTGTGGGAAAAGGCGTGACAATTTGATTGATATATATACTTGGACATAATCAAGCATCTGCCCCAGCTCAGTAGCGGAAGAGGAGAAGAGCACAATGTCGTTGAGCGCAGACCGAGGGACAGTTTTTGAGATAGCGGGTTGCCTTGATTGACTCCTTTATTAATATTAAAGGATGGACTGGTACTTTGTACTATTACATTAATATGTTGCGTAGCATAATAATGTATGTTGGAGGTATACCTTGTTTCTTAAGGGCTTCGAATGTTGCAGTGTGTTGAACTTTTTTTTCTTGTGACACGACATTTGAACTCGACCCGCCTGATGATAAGCAAGAGGAGGTCCAAGAGTGACGACGACTGAAATAACCGAGTTAGTTGACGGCTGCATCAGTCGCCGTCACCATGCCGGGCAAAGGTGCTTCTTTACACATCGCTTGAAGGATCCAAAGTCATAGGAGGGAGAGAACACATGGTATTCCACTTGTCGATTGTTTTACATGTGGTGGTTGCTGGATGTCTAGTGGTTTAGAGATACGATTTTGTATTACTTTAATGAATGATTTGAATAGACGTGAAACTGAACTAATCGGCCTCTAATTATTTATGTCAAATTTGTGAAGTAAAATTCTTGTGAATTTCACCTGTGTATAATATGGAGTTAAATAATTTTGTGATTATGTGCAAGTAGTTCAGGCATGAGGTTACATTTATCTCACATACTCTAGCAAATGTTTTGTTTTATTTAAATTAAGGTTCATCAGGTCATCCGTATGAGATTTTATCCCCAAAGTCGACAACTCGCTCCCGAGCATACTAAACATGCAATCATGCATGTACACGACTTCTGCTTTGTTCTGTATTCTGAGGTGAAAAGGTAGCAATTCACCTCTACCAGTAACCCAAAATATTATTACGGTCCATGCTTTTTATTGTGACACGACATCTGACCTCGTCCCGCCTGATGATAAGCAAGAGGAGGTCCAAGAGTGACGACGACTGAGAAAACCGAGTTTGTTCTCGGCTGCCTCAGCCGCCGTCACCATGCCGGCCAAAGGATGAGCCGAACATCCAGTATAAAGGTGTGTAAATAAATCATTAACAAACATATATATATATACACTTTTATTTGACTTAGTAAATAATAAGGCACACATTAACTTAACATTACATAGTGGGAGACATTACATTATTTACGAATGACCATATGGAATGTGGAATATACATTTTGGCCACTTATATATATATATAAACAAAAACACTTATAATTAATTCACACATTATATATGCAGTCGACTTCAAAACTCTCTTTGTGGCAACTCTGCAATAAATGCGTCAAAATGGCGGACATAAGAGTGAAGTGTGACGCGTTGCTACGTTTCGGTTGTGAACGATATAATCTTATATTAATTTAGGTTGATTGATGCAGTCGTAAACTGAGTAGAATTGGTTGCTGTTTTATAGATTATCTTGCGATGAGTTATCGCCAGTAAAGTCGTCCAATTTCTATTAGGTGTAGCAATCCTCAATGAGGCATGGTGGCAGACAGGAGCACAATTGGGGGCAAACAATAAAGGACATCATTCATTTTGGCCTTTTATGCACTACTTTTTTATATCCTATGGTGAAAAAATATATAAACAGTAATTTCGATACTTGTGTTGATAACAATTTTGCTGTGCAATTGAGTTATTTATAAAATAAGATATGGTTTTGTAATGTCTTTCAATCACAAACCCACCATATTAACAGTTTTGCTTTCAATTGTTATAATTATAGCTTGACTCTTTTGCACCATGCGTAATAAAGGATATATTCCAATTACATTGTAATCTTCGTACATCAAACTATTTTAAAATGCATATTAAACTGTTAATACAAATAGGCCCAATCCCCATTACACCGGGAAAAGCAGTCAAATGGCTCCTCCTGTTTAAAAAAAAAATGCCAACTGAGATATTTTGACGGATTTAGTAGGTACGTCTCCGGACGTATTAATAATGAACCTAAAATCCAACAGCTGAACTATTGCAGTTTTTTTATTTGCCGGTAAAGTCGCGAAAACGTAGTTGTTCGCAATTATATTTTTTTCTTGACTATTAAGTAAAAAAATTCGAATAGAACTTGTAGATATTAAAAAGACCTACAAAATAAGACCAGTTGAGTCCAAATTGTTTTTTTACAAATTGCAGCAAAAACCGCTAAAAATCTATGTTTTTAAAATAGCGTTTTAAACAAACAATTTTATACCTAGACGTCTCCAACTTTAATAGACTGTAGACTTTGAGGTGTAGTATAAGTGGTATTTTTGTTTTTCTTGCACATTTTTTGCAAAAATCCATTTGTTCTTTAAAATAGCACTTTTTTGCAGCTTAATTATTACCTCTTCGGTTGGTCCTAGAATGTTGTATTTGGGCTCATTCTCTTCATTAAGAGTTGTACTTTCAGTCTTTTTTTATAGCTAATCATTTTTTGCAACTAGGGTCTTGTAAATCGAAGTGCAAAAAGTGCTACGTTGCAAAATGAAATAAAAACATCGATTTTTAGCGGTTTTCTGCATTTTGTAAAAAAACAATTTGAACTCAACTGGTCTCATTTCATAGATCTTTTTAATATCTACAGGTTCTTCTCGAAACATTTTTATCTAAATAGTCAAGAAAAAATTATAATTGCAAAATACTACGTTTTTGCATCTTTACCGGCGAATTAAAAAAAACCTGCAATAGTTTAGCTGTATACGGAGACGAACCTAAATCCGCCAAAATATCTCGGTTGACATTTTGTTTTTGAGTAAACCAAGGAGGTTCCCGGTTAAATATAAAATGAATGATGTCCTTTAAGCTTTCCCCACACCGCTGCGTTATTATCGGCGTTATTAACGCATGCGTTATTGCGTTCCGAATCCTTGCACACAGCTGCGTTTTTATCGTGCGTTTCGAGACAGGGTTGCCATTTTACGAATTTTTTTTCTCGTACCATGGTTGTCATTTATCTCGTACTAGTAGTAGGACAAAGGACATCATTCATTTTGTATGGGAACAGTTGCATATAAATTATAAAATAGTTTGACGTGTGCAAAATCATCAAACTATAATTATGACACTTCAAAGCAGAACAAATGTGGCGTTGATTGACAGATGATACAAAATCTATATCTTATATTCCAAATAACTCAATTGCACAGCAATTAAAAGCAAAATTGTTATTAGTTTTATCAACACAAGTATCGAAACTACCATTTATATATTTTTTCATGATCGGACATTACAAAAGTAGTATATAAAAGCCCAAAATGAATGACGTCCTTTTGTCTTTGGGCCAAAGCATTAATCATTAACATATAAATGCCATTAAATTCATAATTTATTTAATAAACTCCTAGGAATAGCGAAACCCATAAAGGGTTATAGAATTATAGAAGCTAAGGCATTTTGGTCCGAATAGTCGAAAATAACCCCGTGGGATTCCCCTAAGGGTATTCCCAGCTCTCCTTTAGAAACGCAAGTTAATTTACGGGTTTAGGATATATGGATCGATCGTACCCAGTATGGGTTCTATTCCCGGTCGAAGAATTTATAATTAATATTGCAAATCAAATATTGTTAACAAAAAGAGGTGAATATTAGCTTTGGGTCTGGTTATCAAAGAGTGGTAGGCAGTAGTACCCAGTCTGCCGATCCGGACTAGTACCACCACTTACAAGTATACAGACCGTATACTTGTGATTTAGTCGCGTTTCGGAATCAGCTTTTAAGTTGCAGGTTCCAATTAGGCCGGCATAGTGGCTGTAATCGCTACTCACGGTTATTGAATTGTAGTAGCAGTGGCATCCATTAATGGACCACACTCCAGCTTAACTACAAGCGGGGTGCTATGTCGACACAATAAAAAAAAATCGCCCACAGACTACAGAGAGCCATACTGTACAGTATATACCGGACTTTTGACGAAAAATATGAAATGCCGGCAGTTAAATTTTTTTTTAAAGTTTTTAGGTGTTAATACAACATTTCATGGGTTTCGTTTTTCCTTGTATTTTAATAAATATATTCTAGATTTTATGAAAAATATTTCATAAAATCCAATGATTATGTACGGCGTACAGCACGGTAGCATATAACATTATGTATTTAATGTCATTTACATGTTACTGACTAATGCTTTGGCCCAAAGACAAAAAAAAATCCTACTGGTACAAGATTGAGAAACTAAATGTACGAGATAAATGACAATATTCAGCATATGGCAACCCTGCGTCCAAAACCAAAACTGTGGCAAAACTTACTTCCCCTCATATCGGATTATCGCAGAACGCATGCGTTCTACTTGTTTTGCTGCGTTATTATCGCAGCGGTGTGCAACTTCATAGCCGTCCCAGTACATTTTGTACTAAAAACATAACGCAGCTGTGTTTTAACTATAAAATGTAGTGAAAGTACAATAAATGTAGATTTGTGATACAACTACTCTTAATATATGAAATGGTTTGAAAATGAGGACAGAGATGGCCACCAAGCAGAATGATGTGTGTTATAGTTCCAAGTTGGTTGCACTACCAAGCAGAGCGACACTTGTGCATCGCGTGTATAAAACTACATCCATAGCACTCCTTGCGATCAATCTCATGGGCAAACAATTAAATATCACCTCATATAAAAATCCTATACAAAACTCTGTGTTTTTATCTTCAAACTTACTTCCTGGACTTATAAATATAAAAGGTAATGGTAAAAATCAGTCTATCCGTTCACGAGATATCATCAACAAAAGCTATTTCATGCAACATTTATAAAAAAGTATTATTATTAACATTATTAGATGATGGAAATGTTGGATTCGTCTCCGCCACGAATGTATGGAGCAGCTTTCTTGATGTCTCTTTGTTATTATCACTCATCATCTGACTTCATCTGAGTTGGGCCCCATTGTGAGCAATTCAGCCATGTTGTCGCCGTCGACCGCACACACGAAGAGAGCATTATGAGGCTATTCCATAACCATACAAATGTTATTTGATAACATACATGCACTACATTAAACACACACATATATATATATATATACACACATTCACATTAAGTGTTCATAGGATTGCGTCACATTGTTGTTGGTAGTGGTATATATATTACATCACGTATTCGAGCGTAACGTTTTCAGCTGGTGTTTGAGTCTGGCGAGACCGGCGTGGGCGGCTAATAGTTGCCTACGAAGATATTCAGGATCAGTGCTCTGGAGGAACTGCTCAGGCACGCGCACTACGTGGCTGGGCGCGGCGCTGCTGGCTACTACAGAGCCCCCCGGCCTAGTCACTGTGCTCATGGGCCCAGTCGCCGTGCTGATGGAACCGCTGGAGCCGGTCACCACAACGCTGGGCCCAGCAGCGGTTGCCACCTTAGTGTTGGTCACATTTGCGCTGTGGTGGCTGGGTCCAGCAGCGGTTGCCATGGCAACCTTGGTGTTCACTAGACTCGCATTTCCGGCTGCGGCGACCAGTTTCCCCAGGTGGTTCTTGTTAAGTAATATCTTGACGGCGCGCGGCTTCCCTTTGCGCGGCGGCTCTAGAGCACGGCGCGCTGTGAAGCCGGCGGAGGGGGGAGTCATCGGTATTATTTTGGCATCTTTGGGCAGCTGCACATATTTCACGTGTGCCAACTGCAAACACAAAATGCGGCCGGTTAGTGGGTGTGCGCAGTGGGGGGGACGCTCCCTCGGCCGCCGGGTGTGCACCTGCCTTCTGCGCGGTGGCCGTTCTGCGTTCGCTGCTCTCCTTGAGCATAATTTTGCCCGCGTCCGACAGCACCACCGTGCGCCCGCTCTGTATGGCCGTGAGCACCGTGCTGCCTTCGTCCTCGGGCAACAGAGTGATGCCGTGCGCGCGCAACAAGGCGGCGGCGGCGCGGGGTCGCGGCACCGCTCTCTGAAATGTGAGCACGTCCTATTTAACACACGGCCACACACAAAGGAACATAACATTACAAAGCACAATCACCTCCGCTCGCTCGTGCTCCTCAACTGTTACGGTTTGTTCCTCCATTGTTTCTGAAACATTAAACAATCACCAGCCTATGAGTTCTCATCATACAATGTTGGTTCCTTTAAGTGAAATGACAAACATAATTAGTTAATAATTTCACTATGCCAAACATCTACGTATAACATGTTTAACAAAATTAGCTTTTGTAAAAGGGCATTGTCAACTTGTAATACAAATAATGTTTATAAAACAATAATAAATAATAACCATTGTCTTCGTCTGCCTCCTCACCATCGTCAAGTTCCGCCTCAGCTTCAGCATCATCCACTTCTTTCTCTGCAATTAATACAATGCAATCATCCCACTTGGTCACAACACAACCTGGCCAATAACATAATCGCTCGCTCACCTCTCTGACGTAATACAGAGTGTAGTTCATGGAGTTCCGGATGATTTCTGAGTGCCATCTGCAATGGTGTTTGAAGGAAACGCGACACTGAGCGAGGGCATGCGCCCGCTCGACACAGCTCCCTGGCGGCCGCGAGTCTGCCCCTCGCTGCAGCCCAATGCAACGGGGTCATCCTCAGCAAGTCTCTGCAGTCGGCTGGTGCCCCCGCGTCCAACAGCACCCTGACCACTGCAGCGTGTCCAGCAGCCGCAGCCATATGCAATGCGCTCCTCTCAACCTTCGTACGCACATCCCTGCTCATCCCCGCAGACACGAGTGACTGCACCACGTCTGTGTGACCAGCATTCGCAGCCACATGCAACGGGGACACACCCAACTGTCAAATGCACACAATTAACATTGTAAAATACACACAGAGACATTGCTTTAGTGATATATGTGCCAGTATAGTGAATTAGAGAGATTGCACTCTATGTATATATATATAGATATACAACTCCGCTATACATAATTGTTCTTGTCACTAACCCAATCTGAGACGAAAGGCGCACCCTGTGCAATGAGCTCTCTCACGTGTGCATTGTCACCTGCTCCTGCTGCTGCCAGCAATTTGCGGCCTAGCTCAGCCGCACTGGCACCAGGATTAGGAAGCGGACTGGAGGATGGGGCCACCAGCACCTAAAAATTCATTGTAATAGTATATTTTTAATGCCTTTAATAGTGACCAACTCAGTTGTGCTGCATTGAATTGCCACACACAACAAATGTGTCTGTTTTAAGCACACAGACAGAGTGAATAGTGGAGTGCGGCATATTTGATAGTAATATAATAATAAATGTATATACTGACAGCAGGTCTGATGTGTTTGTGCACTTGAGCTGTGGTCAAACACACTTGCACCTCCCCTTGGCCCACCACCTCTGTTAACATTTTAATTTCACCTGAAACATTATTAAATATTGTTTAATACTTAATAGTTTGCTTATACTAAATTTTAATAAACATTTAGCAATGTTTAACCCACATTATTAAACGATAATAAACATCAGCAAATTAAACTTTATTATTTACGTATAAGAATTATTGTTACATTATATTTTTCAATAAGAGCAATAAGCCAATTCATTAAAATTGTTTCACGCCTATTTGATAATGACAACTAACTAGGCATCAAGTTAATATATAAAGGTAGCATTGAAAGATTTGGTACAAATTTGAAATAAACTATCTGAAATATCAACAGGATAAGGATATTGAGAAAATTGATAGTTACCATGGTGCGCCATATGCTCACTTCCTCTTCCTGTCCACTTTTCGACGGAAGTTACACTTTATATCTTTGTTTTGGTCGCAAATATTATCATGAAGATTTATGAAAGACATTTAGATTATAAAATGGGTCACAATCCACGGGGTTCGCTACACATTTTGCACAAAGCAATACGTCAAAGAGCGATGTTTTATCCGACTTCAGCCAACAATACCGCGCAAAGAAACGTCAAAATAGTCGGTAAAGTGGATGTCAAACTTGTATATTTTAATGCTGTACATTTAATGAATGGCACTGGCATGCATGAATCATTTAAATTATTTATTAACAAGTCTCTCTATTAAGATAACTATAATCGGATCAAATAATTCAGTAAAGGTTAGAAATAATAATATTATAATTTATTTAGGTTGGCAATTATGAATCAATTCTCTGTGCGTGTGGGTGGGTTTTGTAACCATAGACAATATGTATATAAACGAGGAACTTGAATATATTTGTTTAATATTTAAAAAAATGTTGTAATATAAAAGAGTTAGTTATAGTTAATATATTATGTTTGAATAGTAAAATAATACCTGATATATAATGGGACTTCAACGATTAGAATTTTCTCTTCATTCAATGCTCCATTGAAATCTACTTGAACACGATTTTCTTTTAGGAAGGCAAAGGAATTTAAACAAATCATTTTTCCAGCCGGTGTAATATTAAATTGTTAACAAAAAAACAATAATCGATCGATAGATAAAAAATCAAAATTAAAAATTTTAAGAAACCCCCGTAACAGCTGTAATAGACTTTAGTGATAGCTCCACAGTTATATCTATTAAATATCCCTTGCATCCTCATAGCGCATCATCAGATATTCTAGGTAATTGATAACGGCCCGGCTAAAGGCTCATAGTGAGTAACAATTTTAGTTAAAGCACTGTAACTCTATCTCTTGTTGATTTGATGATCTACCTTCGAGCTCCATCATCAGAGTAACTAAGTGGTACCAGTTGAAACACCCATGTATGCGTATACATGGGCGTGTCAAATGCTAGATCACAGATATGTTTAAAAGTAAAGTAAATACCGATTATGCGTCTAAGATCCCTACCGCAACTAACAAAACGAATTAATGCCCTCGAAACCCCTGATCAGATCTTTATCAATTGTAGCTAAGAACCAATAGCTTTCAAACAAACAAAAAAAACGCATCGCAATCCGTTCATTCGTTTATTAGGAGATACGATGTCACAGACGCACACAGAACACAGATACACAGACGCGCCAGACGGTTAAAAACCATACTTTCAAGTATTGAAAACCAAAAAATATCTTAGGTAGTCTTCTGAAATATAAAAGTCATAAAATATAAATAGTCATACAATGGTGTCAATTCTCTTGGCACACGATTATCCTAAAATCCTCCTAAAATTAAATTAGACCTGTCAAAAGGCTCGCTATTCTGTGTGTCCCATATTAGTCATAATTTAGAGCTGTCAAAGCTTTGACAGACCTAAATGTCAGTTTAGTTACTTAACTTAAAATTTTAGGCAGTTTTCCTATTCTGTTGTACCACTTTTAGGTGTAAAATTAGAAACGTCAAACTAAATTTGCTTAATTTTAAACACCATTTTAGGTCCATTTAACCTAAAAAAATTAATTCCTAATAAGAAATATGAGTAATTATGTGGTTAATGCTCTAACTGAAAATGCCGAAAGGTAAAATTAGGTGATTTACGTATTTTTATTTATAGTAGCTCGCCATACGACATCGTTCAATCTGATATTAAACTGGAATGCGATCTATGAATGGGGCGACTGCTACTACTTTTAAATAACTGAAAGTAGCAGTCAAATCCACTATGCCGGCCTAGTTGGAACCGGCAACTTGAATTATTTCGATTTTAAAGTTTATCTGAAGAAGTATGGGAGGGAACATAAAAAAAACACGTATCACAGCATTAGATTACTTGTCATTATACTGTATAGCATTTACTTAATAACAATTTTACCATCATTTTACAATTATATTCATGAATCACAAGTATTACAAATAATTAAAATCTGTCCCCTGTAATTGCCGCCAAAACTCATCTATCCAACAAGATGCGTTCGGAAATTATTTGTGTTACTATTACAAAAGTACAAAGTTTTTTCTATTTTTATTAAAGTGAAATTAAGTTTTTATTTACTCAAACCATAATAACATTCAATATGGTACATTATTACTTATTTATTCATAATAATTATATAACTTTCTTATTTATCAAAAATATAAATTTTACGTTGGCAATAATTTAGGCATGTCATTTAACTTTGGTGTAGGAGTTTCGGCGGGCAACTGCAAGTGACAGGACGCGCAATTTTGAATTATTTGAAAAGCTTGTGTTTTTCATAAATATTAATGTATAATAATGGTGGAATTGTTATCCAGTAATCATTTTTAAGTTGATCAAGTATAAACAAGTAAATTAAAGCTGTGAAACATGTTTCTTCGTGTTCCCTCCAAGACTCCTTCCGAAGTTGTAGTAAAGGCTTTCCGCCGCTTTACTAAAATGATCATCATCAACCTCACTATCATTGTCATCATTTGATGAATCACTCGCGTGGTTCATCTTCATCTTTATTTGACGATGTTTTAACATTGAACCATATTATATTTTTACTTTGACACTGGTGTCAATTCTCTTGGCACACGATTATCCTAAAATCCTTCTAAAAATAATTTAGACCTGTCAAAGGACTTTCGCTATTCTGGTTGTCCCATATTAGTCTTAATTTAGAGCTGTCAAAGCTTTGACAGGCTTAAATGTCAGTTTAGTTAATTAACTTAATATTTTAGGCAGTTTTCCTATTCTGTTGTACCAATTATAGGTGTAAAATTAGAAACGTCAAACTAAATTTGTTTAAGATTAGACGACACCATTTTAGGTCCGCTTAACCTAAAAATTTTAATTCTTAATAAGAAATATGAGTAATTATGTGGTTATGCTCTAACTGAATATGCCGAAAGGTAAAATAAGGTGATTTATGTATTTTTATTTATAGTAGCTCGCCATACGACATCATTCAATGTGATATTAAACTGGAGTGCGATCTATGGATGGGGGCGACTGCTACTACTTTTAAATAACTGAAAGTGGCAGTCGAATCCACTATGCCGGCCTAGTTGAAACCGGCAACTTGAATTATTTCGATTTTCAAGTTTATCTGAAGAAGTCTGGGAGGGAACATAAAAAAACACGTATCACAGCATTAGATTACTTGTCATTATACTGTATAACATTTACTTAATAACAATTTTATCATCATTATACAATTATATTCATGAAACACAAGTATTACAAATAATTAAAATCTGTCTCCTGTAATTACCGCCAAAACTCATCTTTCCAACAAGATGCGTTCGGAAATTAATTGTATTACTATTACAAAAGTACAAAGTTTTCTATTTTTATTAACGTGAAATCAAGTTTTTATTTACTCAAACCATTACAACATTCTATATGGTACATTATTACTTATTTACTAACATTAATTATATGACTTTCTTATTACTTCATATTATTTTTCAAAAATATAAATTTTACGTTGGCAATAATTTAGGCGTGTCATCCTAAAATATAGACATTTCTTATGTTTAATTCATTTTCGACAACCGAATTGCGATTTCTCTAAAAAAAACTTAAAATTGACAAGCTTAAAATTTAGGATAAGTTAGTGAATGTGCCAAGAGAATCGACACCACTGGCAAGTTAAATACTAAAGCATAAACAAGAGAAAGAAAAGAAAAGCGTAATGGGGCGTTCTCACGAGGCGATTTGAGTTGATCAACTGCGAAATCGTTCGAGAATTGAACCGTCTGAACAGACTTTCAACCAAATTGAAGCAATTAATATATATAAATTTTGTTAAACGACAAATATTGATCAACTGAAATCGCCTCGTGAGAACGCGGTATAACTTAACCGATTCATTGCCGGTGAATCAGATCTGATTCCTGTCAAACTTCCTTTATATATCTATTCCTAATAGTTATCTGTGGGCCCGCCCGGCTAGGCTACCAGTACTTTAGAGGCGATGACGAAAATACTGGTTCTATGTTAAGTGAATTACACTGAATAAAACAAAAATGAAGGTATTAATATTATTCGCTGATAAAAACGATTCATCCAATTAAAGTATATTTTAACTGTATTATTATTAACACTATTTGAATGTTTTTGTTTGTAGGCACTGTTGATCGCGTAATTTCACTTTTGTTGTAGCTCACTATATTAAAGTATATTTTAACTGTATTATTATTAACACTATTTGAATGTTTTTGTTTGTAGGCACTGTTGATCGCGTAATTTCACTTTTGTTTTAGCTCACTATATTAAAGTATATTTTATCTGTATTATTATTAACACTATTTGAATGTTTTTGTTTGTAGGCACTGTTGATCACGTAATTTCACTTTTGTTTTAGCTCACTATATTAAAGTATATTTTAACTGTATTATTATTAACACTATTTGAATGTTTTTGTTTGTAGGCACTGTTGATCGCGTAATTTCACTTTTGTTTTAGCTCACTATATTAAAGTATATTTTAACTGTATTATTATTAACACTATTTGAATGTTTTTGTTTGTAGGCACTGTTGATCGCGTAATTTCACTTTTGTTTTAGCTCACTATATTAAAGTATATTTTATCTGTATTATTATTAACACTATTTAAATGTATTTGTTTGTAGGCACTGTTGATCGCGTAATTTCACTTTTGTTTTAGCTCACTATATTAAAGTATATTTTAACTGTATTATTATTAACACTATTTGAATGTTTTTGTTTGTAGGCACTGTTGATCGCGTAATTTCACTTTTGTTTTAGCTCACTATATTAAAGTATATTTTAACTGTATTATTATTAACACTATTTAAATGTATTTGTTTGTAGGCACTGTTGATCACGTAATTTCACTTTTGTTTTAGCTCACTATATTAAAGTATATTTTAACTGTATTATTATTAACACTATTTAAATGTATTTGTTTGTAGGCACTGTTGATCACGTAATTTCACTTTTGTTTTAGCTCACTATATAAAAGTATATTTTATCTGTATTATTA
The DNA here is from genome assembly GCA_905220615.1 of Tinea trinotella. Taxonomy (NCBI): domain Eukaryota; kingdom Metazoa; phylum Arthropoda; class Insecta; order Lepidoptera; family Tineidae; genus Tinea; species Tinea trinotella. The sequence continues at coordinate 14,338,920 of HG992313.1, forward strand.
TTAACACTATTTAAATGTATTTGTTTGTAGGCACTGTTGATCACGTAATTTCACTTTTGTTTTAGCTCACTATATTAAAGTATATTTTAACTGTATTATTATTAACACTATTTAAATGTATTTGTTTGTAGGCACTGTTGATCACGTAATTTCACTTTTGTTTTAGCTCACTATATTAAAGTATATTTTAACTGTATTATTATTAACACTATTTAAATGTATTTGTTTGTAGGCACTGTTGATCACGTAATTTCACTTTTGTTTTAGCTCACTATATTAAAGTATATTTTATCTGTATTATTATTAACACTATTTAAATGTATTTGTTTGTAGGCACTGTTGATCACGTAATTTCACTTTTGTTTTAGCTCACTATATTAAAGTATATTTTATCTGTATTATTATTAACACTATTTAAATGTATTTGTTTGTAGGCACTGTTGATCACGTAATTTCACTTTTGTTTTAGCTCACTATATTAAAGTATATTTTAACTGTATTATTATTAACACTATTTAAATGTATTTGTTTGTAGGCACTGTTGATCACGTAATTTCACTTTTGTTTTAGCTCACTATATTAAAGTATATTTTAACTGTATTATTATTAACACTATTTAAATGTATTTGTTTGTAGGCACTGTTGATCGCGTAATTTCACTTTTGTTTTAGCTCACTATATTAAAGTTTAACGAGTTAATTTCACACTTATAAATGTTATGTTTGATCTTACTCATTGAATTTTTATTTTTTGCTTTAATATTGTTTACACACTCCTGAAAACACTGTCACCTATGCTTTACAACAATTAGACAATATATGAAGCGTAATATTTAAGCCTTAGCACTTTATTAATTACACACTGCTTACGAGTATATATATCGTACCTTAATGATTACCTTGAGTATAAAAAAAGTATAAGAAAGATGAGGATGTTTGTAAGGTAATGAATGAATATAAGGAAATAAAAATTAAAGTGAAAGAATGTATAGAACGAAAGAAGAAAGAGGTGAAAGAGGATATCGAGAGGAAATTCTCCAGAAATTTCTGGGATAATATCAAACTGTTCTGGAAACAGGTTAAGATAGCCCGGGGAGGACTGGAGAAGTCTAAAGTGAATGTGGTTAGGGATTCGAATGGCGATTTAGTGACTGAAGAGAAGAAAGTGTTAGGACGATGGAAGGAGTATTTTGAAAGTTTATTTGTGGAGGATGATAATACAGCACCAGAGTGTGTCGATATGTCCTCCACGCTGAATGAAAGTGAATCTGAATGTGATATAGATGTGAAAGAGATTGTGAATGCATTGAAAAGAATGAAAGTTGGAAAAGCGGCTGGGTGTGACAGAATAACTGTCGAGATGCTGAAGGGCGGTGGTCAGCTGGTGGCTTCCTGGTTGTGTCTCCTTTTCAGTAAGTGCTGGGTGAACGGTCTTGTACCAGGGGACTGGCGCAAGGCTGTCATTGTACCACTATACAAGGGGAGGGGGTCGCAACAGGAACCCAAAAATTACCGCGGCATCAGCCTTCTCAGTATTGTTGGCAAGTTGTATGCGAAAGTATTGATTGAAAGGGTGATGCATGAAACAGATGATAAAGTTTGGGATGCGCAAGCGGGATTTAGGAAAGGGATGGGATGTATGGATCAGATCTTCTCTCTAAGATGCGTCAGCGAAAAAGTGTTGGCAAAACACCAGAAGGTGTTTTGTGCTTTTGTTGACCTTGAGAAGGCCTATGATCGAGTGAACAGGAGTGAATTGTGGCAGCAGCTGTCCGGGTTTGGGTTGGGGGAGCGTTTGGTCCGTGCACTGAAATCTCTCTATGAGGATTCCAGTGCATGTGTTCGAATTAACGGGGCGCTATCTGACTGGTTTGGCATCTCTAAAGGTGTCAGACAGGGATGTGTAGCGTCACCATGGCTCTTCAATCTATTCATGGACAGTTGTCTGAAAGAGTTGCGTGAAAGGAAGTATGGTTTAAGAATGAATGACTTGGTGATCAAATGTCTCTTGTACGCCGACGATCAAGTTATCCTTGCATCTTCGGCGTATGAGTTACAGGAAATGGTCACTATAATGAATGCGGAATTAGAAAAGAAAGGTATGAAAGTGAATGTAAGTAAAACTAAGGTAATGGTTTTGGAGAGAGAGGATGAAATGACAGAATGTGAGATAATGATAGACGGAAAGAAAGTGGAACAAGTCAAACAATTTGTTTACTTGGGAAGTATGTTTACTAGGGATGGAAAGTGTGATGAAGATATTGAGAGAAGAGTGCAAAAGGGTAACGTAGTGAACGGTGCCATCCATAGTATAATGAGCAGCCAAATAATGTCCCAAAAGTCACGGATGGCTGTTCATAATGCGGTGCTTGTTCCTACATTAATGTATGGAAGTGAAGGGTGGGTATGGCAGAAGAAGCATGAGAGTAGAATTAACGCTGTAGAAATGCGGTCGTTAAGGAGTGTATGTGAAGTGACGATAGCTGATAGAATAAGGAATAGCACACTGCGTGATAGATGTGGTTTAAAAGAAGATGTAGTGACAAGGATTGACAAAGGAATGCTTCGATGGTTTGGGCACATGGAAAGGATGAGTGAAAGTAGATTGACGAAAGGAATTTATAAATCTGATGTGGATGGATGCGTTAAACAAGGCAGGCCTAGGAGAGTGTTTTCCGACCAAATCGGAGACATTCTTAAGAAAGCTAGGTTGCCTAGTGCCCATAACCATAGGGCCTGTATGAGGAGAATTGTGGATGTGAAGGAAGCAAGGGAGTTGTGTAAGGATCGTGGTAAGTGGCGCTCCATTGTCTCTGCCTATCCCTGTGGGAAAAAGGCGTGACAATTTGATTGATTGATTGATTGAATGATTACCTTAATTTACATATCAGATGGTACATTATAGTAATAGGTTTTGAATGCATTATCTGCTACGAGAAATGGACGCATTATAAGGACACCTCCGAAAATAGATTTAAGAAGACATCTATTTTCTTTGAAATACAACTTTATTAATTCTTTTCTTTGGAGGATGTTGAGAAATAAAAATTGTACATTTTGGCATATCAGTAAAAATATATTGCTTAAAAACCTATATTGTATTATTTATAAAGAGAAACAAATATATTAATTTTCTCAATTCACAACAACTTAAGTTAAGCTAATCTGTAACATGGCATTCATTCACTTTTAGGCGGTATGAAGTTCGCCGGGTCAGCTAGTTATACATTTAAATAACAGTAACTTGTGATTTCTCTGGGTGTGTGTATGTGTATGTGTGTGGGTGTGTGTATGTGTATGTGTGTGTGTGTGTGACTGTGTTTTAAATCAAACTGTAGTAACAACAACTTTCGAAAAAAAGAACAAACAATACAACAATCAATATGAATAATTTAATCCTTATCCTTACTTATATTATAAACGCGAATGTTTGTGAGTATGGATGGATGGATGTTCGTTACTCTTTCACGCAAAAACTACTAAATGGATTTTAATGAAACTTTACAATAATATAGCTTATACATCAGAATGTCACATAGGCTGTAATTTATGAAGATATTTTGTGAATTTGTACAAAATATGACGATAAGTGTCAGGTAAGTAGGATAAAAATCTATTATCTGCGAGCTATTCTGGCGTGCGCTGCCAAAACCGCTAGAGTTACACATGTGTAATGTATGAAAATGTGTATCTTAAATAGACCTACAAAAAAGCCCGCGACAGTATATACATGTATTATATGTATATGTTATATGTATATATATCTTATGTGTAAGCCATTATAGCCAAAATAGTGTAGCGTAAATGCTACGCACAGCGGGTGAGGTGGGGGAAGAAGTCGGAACGCGGGCAGGCAGACGCCTGACCGCCTGAGGGCCATGAGACGTCATTGACAGTTATGTCCGTTTTGCGAATTTTCAAGCGATTTTTTAAAAACGCATTGTACTTAAAGTAATATAGGTCCAAGGTTAGTTATTGGCAGTTTTTTTTGGATAGGTTAGGAGTTGCACGTACAAAAAGATACTTCATTTTTATTTTATTTTAGTTTATTCATTTTTAATAGGTGCGATGGTATTATAGAGTATGTACTATAATAATACAGCATATTATTGTGGAGCAGCGCCACACGTCACACGTCACACGTCTTGTCTGTGAATGTGACTAACCTGCCAGATAATGGACAAAGCAATAGATAGCCGGAATCGTTTCAGCACACAATAGTATCGATGAAGACAATTTATTATCGCGTTATTCGTAAAAAATATAAATAGTACATTTATTAGTTCGTATGTATCTTTTGTGAGAAAGCTCTCTTTATGTTTCTGACTGCACTAATAATTTGCACCAAAGCTTATTGAATTTGCACTGTCCGAAAACCTGAAATAAATCGTGAACATTATTGTTTTCACACGGATTCGTATTTTATCTACGTATTGCTGTTAACAACGTACAAGGGAGTACGTGTAAAACAAAATTTTTCAGGATTTATTTTAGGATTTAGGATTTTTACCAATAACCCGGTGATAAATTAAAATGAATAATTAGGATAATTTAAGTTTAACATTTTTTGAAACTTGGAGACACTCATAAAGGTAATTTGTTTATTAATAATAAATTGAGTTTCTACAATAATTGTTTGTTTGTGCCTTGTGATCAGATTTAATCCCAAACATATTGCTTTCGATTGTGTTGTGTTTCAGTTTGTAAACACATTATCATCATACGTAGTCCACCACTGTTATAGGAGTTTGTTAGAGCAAGTCATTAAGATTCAATTTACCATGGCATGGCTTCGAAGGGGCTCCGTCTCTAGGAGAAGCCACAAGAAACTCGCGTTCGTAGTCTAACAAAATACTAGTGATAATAGTTATAAAACAAGCATTCGAAAATATGATTTGGAAGTTAGCGGTCATTTCAAGTATTGGCAGAGATTCAGTGACGCCTCCATTTCAACAAGAATATGCAGAGCGCCACTTTCTATGATCCTTTAACCCCCCATAGACAGGGTTAAATATATTTTTTTCTTAAATTTTGCGCGAACATTGATTATTGAATTAAACAAATTTTATGCGGCTTACTATCGCGTTTATTAAGGGTTAAATATATCAGTGTCTGTTTACTATTATAGTATTAAATACTTATTTGAACAAAGTGGGTCAAAGCATCGGCTGGCACAAGCGACCCCCACCGCCCCCCGTCCGCGAGTGGGGTGGTGCTCGGTGGTAACGAGTGAAGCATTCAACCTTCATACAAATTTAATGTGCCAAATTGACGAACGGCTCAAACAGCAAACGTGATTAAGCCATTATTGGCAAATGTCACTTAACAACACTTATGAATAAACAATATCATTATATACAGAGCATTTCATTTGTATGCAAAACACCAACAACCGGCTATATCTTCATAAAATAAATATATGTAGGTCACGCTTATTATTTTTTTTTGTTGTGAAACGACATTTGACCTTGACCCGCCTGATGCCTGATGATAAGCAAGAGGGAGTCCAACCGAGTTTGTTAACGGCGGCCAAAGTGCTTCTTGACGCATCGCTTGAAGGATGTTTGCAGTGTGTTTGTGTGTGTCCATCCAATACAACACGTAGTACCATCTATGATTTAAAAGAAGACACTTCCGCAAATTAAGCAACGCACGAGCAGTGCACAGTGGGCTATTGTTCATGCTCATAGACAAGACGTAGATACGAGTATGTTATAGTAGCTGTGCCCGCGGTTTCACCCGCGTCAATTTAGGTTTATAACACAGTCATGACAAAGGAGGAGGTTCTCAATTCGACTTATAATTCGATAACTAATATAAAAAATGACAGACGTAATAAAAATAAATATAGAAAAATTCCAAACAGCTGAAACTATAGTCTATGGAAAGTATAGTGTATAGTCTTCACAGTATAGTTAATTGGGTTGGATGTTGACGTGACTGTCAGTAATATAGTGCGATGGTATTATAGTACATACTCTATAATACCATCGCACCTATTAAAAATAAATAAACTAAAATAAAATAAAAATGAAGTATCTTTTTGTACGTGCAACTCCTAACCAAAAAAACCTGTCAATAACTAACCTTGGGCCTATATTACTTACTATATATATTTTTAACAAATCGCTTGAAAATTCGCAAAACGGATGCGATGACGTCAATGACGTCTGCCCTCACGCGTCTGCCTGCCCGCGTCACCGACTTCTTCCCCCACCTCACCCGCCGTGCGTAGGATTTACGCTACACTATTTTGGCTATAATGGCTTACACATAAGATATAGATATATACTGTCGCGGACTTTTTTGTAGGTCTATTTAATATAAACATGTTCATCATACATTACATACGTCATATGTAATGTATGATTATAATATAAGTAAGGAAGTAAGGATTATGCGCTCCGAAAGAGACACCTTAAAACTATGCTAATAAGCAAACCTGTGTCGCGATGCAAAGCGACACAGGTTCGACATATTATGTTTGTTTGTCTCTCTCTGATTCCATAAAAATTCATGTATCAGAAGTGTCTACATCTGATTAACTGATGAATGCATCCTTTCCTGTTTGTGATCTGTCCGCAGTGCAAAACTCATCGGTCAACAGAATGTGTGAATTATGCAACGATCACAATTTATTTAATCACTCACTTAAGGATTGTTTAAACAAATCGTACAAATAGTTTGATTTAATAGTTATGTAATTGTTTTAATTGCATAGGACTAATATTTGTATGTTCTGCATATGTAAATAACGTTATTATTAATGTAAAATATTCTAGATGTAAGTATGCCTAATACATTAATAAACACTGATCTTTTACACTTACACAGACTCCTCAACTCAGACCCCTTCATAATAAATTGTTTGAGAAAATAACTACGAAAGAAGAAGTGGTTTTATTATATTTACGTAATTTAGTGAAGTCGATTTATTAATGTACTATGTATTTATTTAAAAATAGATAACTTTCAATATAAAAATTCAATACTTATGCATTCCCCGTCACGCGGCACTTAACGATATCATCCGAAGAGCTCTTGTCACTGTTGGAGTGCCCGTAATTTTAGAAACCTCTGGTATTGCGCTGAGAGACGGCAAAAGACCCGACGGCATTAACTGTTGGGCCGTGAAAACTTGGCAGGTCTAAAATAGGTTCTTTTCGAATAATACAGGCATGCCAACGCTCAATACAATTTTCCATACAGTTACAACAAAGCTTCGGCTGGGATGCGTTCAGTTCCTTACTGCGAATTACTTTTTATTGAATTCAATGGATTTTTGAGTTTTGAAAACAGGAAAAGTCACAGAGAGACTGTCTGCCCATAAATCCGGTTGTTTAAGACGAATTGCTCCACGCCCTAAAACGGTTAAGTATTCCTTATTGACCATTTGACCATCTGGAATGAATTCATGATGAACCACATCACAATAATCGATGAGCATATCATCTTGATTTTCGACCAGCTTTCACGTGTTTTTTGTTGTTTTCGCTCACTTTTGGAGCGCTAGTCTCTAGATCCTCAGCATCTCTTTTGCGACCTTTACTCGAAGTCGTGATTCAGATCAATTGATTCAAGTCTAGCATTGACACGCTTCATACCCAAAATTTTCATCATACCATGTTGAGTCGATCCATAAGAAATGTTGAGTTGAAAGCCTCTGCTATCTGTCTGATGCCGACACGACGATTTCGAGTACCATTTCCTAAACTTTTTCGATCGCCGTAACAGAGGTGGATGGATGACTCGCATGAAGCAACGTTTTCGACGTCTTCACGACCTTCACACAAACATCAACAAAGGTTGTACCACCTCTCTTAGAGCGCGGGGCCACTGTGCAGCAGGAGGGAGCGCTGTCACGGGCGAAGGGATGAATGCTAAAGAACATTGTCGCGCGAACAAATGCCCATACTTATATATGTAACCATTAATATTTTAGAAGCCTCTTCACAATTGGTAACTACAACTTGAACACATAAACATGAGAAGGGGCCACTTTTCAACCCCTTCAATTATAATTTAATTGTTTTGATTATAATAAACTATCCGTCGTAGGTAACAGTAACCATTTGTTGTTCACATCACAATTCACTGACGTATGCAAAATAATCACTTTTACTCATTTTCATACATTATGCTTATAGTTGTCGAGTTATAGTTTTATAGGAACGGCTGGTAGATAATTTCACTATTCGTATCAAAAACGATCCGTTTGACACTTTGAAGTCTGACAAACGTCAAATATTTAATGTTCCTTAAAGTTTACGGACTATAAACAAATCTAAATTATATGAATCATTATAATATATGAAAAATATTATTAAAGCGTATAACGCCTAAACATAATGCCTTATTTAAGGCGACGAGTGGCTGTTAGCCATGAAAGCAACTTCACTCCCAGCCGCGCTCATTGCTTCAACAACTTTGTGTAAATATGTGTCACTCAACAACGTACCCACCATCATCTTAACGTTCACATAAAGGTTAGAGTTTTGCATAAATCAATAAAGTTATAAATAAATAAATTATAATCGTCAGTTTTCGTTTTAATAATAAAGGCTATTGTAATAGTGAAATGATTATGCAGCCGACGCAAACTTGTTCCTCTCACTTGCCAACAAAATAGACCCCCACCCCACCCATCGGGGGCAGATGGGGGCACTTTGAGGCAGAATTGAGACAAGCAGCTCCGGGTATATACATATTTATGGCACAAGTTATAGGTAGAGCTCAATATGCGCCGAATGTTGGCCAGGCAAAGACAATAAGTGTGATCAGCGAGCAGTGAAGGGATGAATAATAACAAGCGGCCATTTTGGTGATCAGCGCCGCATTGTTCATAACATTAATTACCCCTTCTAAGATTAATTCAAATATACCGTGTTTACATTTTAATTTTCTCCATTGTCCTACCTATTTATATTAATTTGATAGCACGTAGTTATTGATATTTAATAACAATGGTTATTAGGCCCGTGATTCACACCGACTCGCATTTAACCCGCATAAAACCCGACTACTCACTAACTACTAACAATTGTTTCATACTTTTTAGAGGTCGATTATTTAGTAGTCGGTGATTAAGTATTTGCAGATCTGCTAAAAAAAAATATTTGATTACATTTATTGTGAGCCTTAGCAGCTTATGTAATTATATTTCACACGCAAATATAGACTATCATCTATACTAATATTATAAGGAGGAAATATTTGTACGTGTGTAATAAATAGGCTCAGAAACTACTGGGCCGATTTAAAAAAACAATTTCACCATCAAAAAGCTACATTCTTCGTGAGTAACATAGGCTATATTGGATTTTCAAAAACGTTTAGGGAATAATGTAGCTCAAGGTGTAAAAAAATTACTCATAAAATTCCTTACATCGCGTACGCTGTGAAAACTACTGACGATAAAACAAAATAATTGTTTATAAAACTGTAAATATGCAATAAAACCTATTTTTAAAAATAACAAACTACTTTCGTTATTTAAAATTTACTTTTATTTACTTTATATATATTTTTTGATAAAAAATTATCTCCTGTTATGCATGTTAAATTAAAGGACATCATTCATTTTGTATGGGGACTTGGGCTTAATTGTACTAAAAGTGGGAAATGTACAATAAAATAGTTCGATACAACAATATTTTAATGTGCTTGGTAAATATATTATATTTTGCATAGTTTAGATGTACGAAATGATCAAACTATAATCATGACAGTTCAATGCAGAAACCATTAAGTTCACTGACAGCCCAAAAAAAAGTCGTCAATCACTTTTTAATTAAAAAAAAAACATCAGGCAGTCGATCCATCGGCGTTTCTACCGGTTTGATCTTTCCACCAAATGTTTAGGCATCGCAAACGTCATCAATATAATACTGTCGTTAAACATTTTGAAACTAGTAAAAAATAGAGTAAAAGTATAAATTAAATTTTTAAAAATTATCTCCTGTTGTGGAATTAGCAGACATATTTTTAGTGATACTATTGTCTTGAAAAGTAAGTTGGAATTAAATAAAAAAGATAATGTTTTATAAAAAGTCGTTTTATTCATCTAATTAGATTATTTCCTGCTGAGTAAGGTTCACTTTCACCAACATCCCAACATTTTAGTTCGCATGATATTCCGTCGTGGCGTCTCTAATTGCCACTTGTTGTCTATGGCAGTCGAGCTTCTTCTCATGAGTACAATGTTCCTTGGTCTTTCTTCTAGTTTATGGCTTTAGTATTTAACTTGCCAGTGTCAAAGTAAAAATATATGGTTCAATGTTAATACATTGTCAAGTAAAGATGAAGATGAACCACGCGAGTGATTCATCAAATGATGATGATGATAGTGAGGTTGATGATGATCGTTTTAGTAAAGCGGCGGAAAGCCTTTACTAAAACTTCAGAAGGAGTCTTGGAGGGAACATGAAGAAACACGTTTCACAACTTTAAATTACTTTTTTATACTTGGTCAACTTAAAAATTATTACTGGATAACAATTCCACCATTATTACACATTAATATTTATGAAAAACACAAGCTTTTCAAATAATTCAAAATTGCGCGTCCTGTCAGTTGCAGTTGCCCGCCAAAACCCCTTTCCTTGGTCAACTGTGTGTGACATTTATTTTTTAATATGTCTTTTCCGCGTGGTTTAGAAACTAAAAATAATCATTTTTATTTTCCAAATAACTCAATCGTACAGCAATTAAAAGCAAAATTGCTATTAGTTTTGTCAATACGAGTATTAAACCTACCATTTATATATATTTTTATCATCGGCCGTGACAAAAGTGTTACAATAAAAGTCCAAAATGAATGATGTCCTTTGTCAGTTATAGAATTCGGAGCGCAGACCATAAGCACTTTTAGATCGTGTCGGAATGCTGCGATTGTAAATAAAATGGCGACGTTAGTAAAAGCTGTTAAGTGTGTTCTTTGATTTTGCACTTGATTTTTACCAATTATGTTGTTTTTCTGCGCTAATCGTCGAGTTTATTATTAATACTTTGTTTTATATGCATTAAGTTATACCTAATTGTGTAAAAAGTGTTCTTAGGATAGTGACTCCATTGTGTTCCATGTAAACCCATTGTGTTGAAGAAGTGACTTTATTATGTTTTATTTTATTTAGATAGTGATTTTATTTTGATGTGAAGTAGTAATTAGCATACATATTTTTAGTGATATTATTGTCTTGAAAAGTAATTTGGAATTAAATAAAAAAGTTAACGTTTTAAAGTCGTTTTATTGATCTAATTAGATTATTTCCTACTGAGTAAGGTTCACTTTCACCGACATCATTGTTGTATTATTATACGTATTTAGGATGTGAAAGTGGACCTAATATGTTTACAAATACGCAATATCAACCAGACCATTTTAAAATTGCCACCAATTTTAGTTCGGGTGATATTCCGCCGTGGCGTCTCTAATTTCCACGTGTTGTCTATGGCAGTCGAGCTTCTTCTCTTGAGTACAATGTTCCTTGGTGTAGTCCGCGTCACGTAAGTTGGCAAGATTTTAACGTAGTGGGGGAACGTTTGCGCATGTACACTGGCCGTGCAAAAAAAAGGGTCTCTTTAGATTTAAAATAAAACAATAATAGTAGTTTAAATGAAAGTAGATTGACGAAAAAATTTATAAATCTGATGTGCATGGATGCATTAATCGAGGCAGACCCAGGAGGGTGTTCTCCGACCAAATCGGAGATATCCTCAAGAAAGCTTTCTCTTCGTTCATCCCAAAATAATCAACTAAAAATTCCAACTCATTCTTCCTCTGCTTACAGCTAATCTTTTACAGTCTCTGCAGCTCACCAGTGGAACAAGCTTCCCCTGACTATCAGACAAGCCCCAACTATCAACAACTTTAAACACCTGCTTACCAATCACTTTTTAAATAAACAAACCTTATAACATCCTTATTACCTCATACATGTGTTTAATTTTATGTATATTTGTGTATATGTTGCTTAATGTATGTATTATGTACATTATGTAATATATATATTTATAACAAATGTCATTTAAAAATAATATTAAATCTTCATAATAAATGGTTTGCACCCAGCCAATCACAGCACTACACAACAAAGGTTAGCTGGTAGATAATGCCTAAGGCATTAAGCTCGCCTATGTACCTTATTTTTGTGCAATAAAGAGTTTATAATAATAATAAATCTAGGTTGCCTAGTGCCCATAACCATAGAGCTTGTATGAAGAGAATTGTGAATGTTAAGGAAGCGAGGGAGTTGTGTCAGGATCGTGGCAGGTGGCGCTCCATTTTTTCTGCCTATCCCTGTGGGGAAAAGGCGGGACAATTTAATTGATTGACTTTTGAGTTTATCGCGAACAGACGGACCCAGCGGGGGACTAATATGTATAGTTGGGGAACGAGCTAAATGAATTCGGGGGCTGGGGTGCGGTGGGGCGTGAAACGACCACCACCCGTATCTTAGTGGCCGCTTTTAGTGACGCTCATAGCTCGGCGATGTCATTTAATATCGATAAAATTTGTCCATATTTTCTTTGTTTGATTATCGAAAAATTTGTGAGTTAATTGAATAAAAGAGAGTCGTCATCCGTATTCAGGCTAGAACCATTATTAGAACGTGATTAAAATGTGTGAAAAAGAAAAAAAAAAACATGCAGTCACTATTTTCAAAATTAAATTAATATATAATTCATTAAAAATTGTTGCTGCCTAATGTTTATACTTCAATTTATTACACATTTATAATTTTCAATAACTAAATCTATTTGCATTTTAAGGAAAGTGTGTGTTTATTGTTATCGACATTTTGCATGTTACTTCACTATTCATAATAGACACGTGACCATGACGTCACAACTGCATTCCTCGCACGTTCCTTTAACTCGTTCCCCTACTATAGTAAAACTATTAGTATGATACGAAAACCAGTGGTCAAATTTCATTGCACCGCAAGTGTACGCGGGTGCGAACGGAGCGTGGATTCCACGCGCGAGTCGATGATCGACTGGCCAGCCAATTGCGGCGCACGGAACTTTATTACCTCATGCCCCGCGTTCCTAAACACACCTAAAAAACGACTTCTGCGCATCTGACGACTCTTGCCAACTTACGTGACGCGAACTATACAACCGCCATAACAGCTGCACAGTTTTGCAGTCGTTATGAAACTGCAAAAGATACATTGATTTGGTTTTGAACCCGTTTCTCGGGTTGCGTAACCACAATCGTAGACTGACATAAAAAAAATCTATTACAGCCTACGAAATTTTCAACTGACTGGTATATACTGGTCAAACACAAAACCCACCTTTATGCTTCGCAGAAGTTGGGTAATCAATAGGTTATCAAAATCTATGGTCTTTGTATATTATATCGATAATTTTGTGCAACGATTCCGGTGACAAACACGTTATATATAAACAGAATAAATCATGAGATGCCGCATAGCTGCATCCCTCTCGCACACATTCGCAAGGAGTGAGATGGCACAACTGACTTTGTTCTCTCTCTATATCTCTGACGAAATTACCAATGTGTGTATATATATATTATAAATGTACCGCGGCGATCAGATATGGCTGATGAGAGTCGTTTATGGCAAAATGTGTGTGATGCGTTGCACCATTACCGGTGGCGGCGGTGATCACATCAGCCTTTATCAGCGGAACACTCCACCTATCTATGTGAGCGCGTGTCCATCAATCACCCATATGAATTGCAATATATATATATATATATATATATACGTATGTATGCATTTGCGGCGGTTAGTTGTATGTGAGTGCATGCGCGCGCAGTCCGTGGGGGGGCCAGTCGCGCCGCCGCCTGCGTGTGGAGCGGTCGCGTGTGGTTGCGTGTGATGTCTCGGCGACATGTTAGCGCTGCACAATGATGGCGCTGGGCGTGCTGCTGGCCGTGCTGCTGGTGGGGGCGGGCAGTGCGAACCCGGACGCGCGGCGCTTGTACGACGACCTGCTGAGCAACTACAACAAGCTGGTGCGGCCCGTGAACAATGTGAGCGACGCGCTCACCGTGCGCATCAAGCTCAAGCTGTCGCAGCTGATAGACGTGAACCTGAAGAACCAAATCATGACGACCAACCTGTGGGTGGAGCAGAGCTGGGTCGACTACAAGCTCTCGTGGGAGCCGAGGGAGTACGGCGGGGTGGAGATGCTGCACGTGCCCTCGGAGCACATCTGGCGGCCGGACATCGTGCTGTACAACAACGCGGACGGCAACTTCGAGGTGACGCTCGCGACCAAGGCGACGCTCAACTACACCGGCCGCGTGGAATGGCGCCCGCCGGCCATATACAAATCGTCCTGCGAGATAGACGTCGAATACTTCCCGTTCGATCAGCAGACGTGCGTCATGAAATTCGGCTCGTGGACGTACGACGGCTTCCAGGTGAGCGCAGCGTGTCGATTGTTTCGATCGTATACGCTGCGAGCCGCATCCTTGACTGACATCGGTTGCAGGTCGACCTAAGGCACATCGACGAGGCGCGCGGCACGAACGTCGTCGAGATAGGTGTCGACCTCTCAGAGTTCTACACTTCCGTCGAGTGGGACATTCTGGAGGTGCCGGCTGTGAGGTGCGGTTGGTCGCAGGGGCGCGAGCGAGGGCGACGCGACGCACCCATTAACACGAACATCTCTGTTGCAGGAACGAGAAGTTCTACACGTGCTGCGACGAGCCATACCTGGACATCACGTTCAACATCACGATGCGCCGCAAGACACTCTTCTACACCGTGAACCTGATCATTCCGTGCATGGGCATATCGTTTCTGACGGTGCTCGTGTTCTACTTGCCCTCTGACAGCGGCGAGAAGGTCTCCCTATCCATTTCGATCCTGCTCTCGCTGACCGTGTTCTTTTTGCTGTTGGCCGAGATCATTCCGCCGACTTCCCTCGTCGTGCCGCTGCTGGGCAAGTTCGTGCTGTTCACGATGATCCTCGACACGTTCAGCATTTGCGTGACCGTGGTCGTGCTCAACGTGCACTTCCGCTCGCCGCAAACGCACACGATGTCGCCGTGGGTGCGGCGCGTGTTCGTGCACGTACTGCCGAGGCTGCTCGCCATGCGGAGGCCGCTGCCACGCGTCGCGCCGCACAGAGCCCGCCGGCCGCCCGCGCTTCCCGTCGCGCCGCCCGCCCTCGCTTCGCTGGCGCCGGAGCGCTGGGCGTCGCCGTGCCCGCCCGCGTCGCCGAACGAGCCGCCGCTGCCGCCGCCGCCGCCGCCGCCCGCCTGCGAGGCCCTGCGCCGTTGGCAGCGTTGCCCCGAACTGCACAAGGCCATCGACGGCATCAACTACATCGCCGAGCAGACGCGCAAAGAGGAGGACTCCACGCGGGTTCGTGTCGCGCGGACGTCTGCGCAGAGGGTTTGCGCAATACTGTCTCACTGGCTCAAGTCATTTGTTATGTGCAGGTCAAGGAGGACTGGAAGTATGTTGCGATGGTGCTGGACCGGCTGTTTCTGTGGATCTTCACGCTGGCGGTGGTCGTGGGGTCTGCAGGGATCATACTTCAGGCGCCCACGTTGTACGACGAGCGCGCACCCATCGACGTGCGTCTCTCTGAAATCGCGTACGCCACGGCCAAACCGCGTCAACCGCCCGCTTGACCGCCCTGCCGTCGCCCGATGGTGACTGGAATTGACTCTGTTGTAAATATGTTAATGTAAATAACGTCTCCTTATGGTCTTGCACACCTAACTTATGAATGGACACACATTTTTATATTGTTATTATAGGTGGTAGTATATATATATAGTTATATATATTTTTATTATGACGTCACGTTCTCGCACTACTTACATATGATGTAAATATAATTATGAGGATGGCGAATTTCTTTTGATAGAAATCATAATAAATGGACTTTTTCACGCATTCGTATTATTTCGCACCCTACGCCTTCCTACTATATTCAAGCTCTGAGTAATATAATAAAATTTGACCAAATCGGAGACATTCTCAAGAAAGCTAACCCACCCTAGTGCCCATAACCGTTGGGCTTGTATGAAGAGAATTGTGAATGTGAGGGAAGCGAGGGAGTTGTGTCAGGATCGTGGCAAGTGGCAATTTGATCAATTGATTGGACACGCATGGTAGACAGAATTCAAAGGAATAAAGTAATTTTATAATGAAAAAATCTATGATACTTTCATACAGTACCAAAACGCTAGCTAGGTATTGATATAAATTGAGAGTTAACTTGGAAAAGCGAAAAAAATGAGTTTTGCCATAAAATAAAAAAAGTTGAAGTTATAGGTAGGGCTATTATTTTTAACTTTTTAGTGTGGTGGTTCAGGAGGTCGGTGTCATATTTTTGTTAAAAGTTTACTAATATGTATGACTCGTCAAATTGTGTTAATAGATACCTACTTGACGTTTTAAATGAATTTTCATATTATTTACTAGCTGTGCCCGCGGTTTCACTCGCGTAAAGTTTGATTTATAACACAGTCATAAAAAAAGAGGAGGTTTTCAATTCGACTTTTTTGTATTTATAACTCGATAACTCATATAAAAATGACAGACGAAAATAAAAATAAATATATATTCCAAACAGTTAAAACTATAGTCAATTGGAAACTATAGTAAAATATATTTTATTTCAATTAAAAGAAACCGTGTTACTTCTTGTACCTCCAAAAATAAAAAAAGCAGTCAAGTGCGAGTCGGACTCGCCCATTAAGGGTTCCGTAGCAGCAAGTATCATAATATTCATAATATCATAATCATAATATATATCATAATCATAATATCATAAGTTCTTGTAGTTCGTTTGACTTTGACCGATTTTTTAATAATAGTGTATTTTTTAAATTAGGTTATTGATAAGTTAACATTATAATTAGGTACCTAAATGATAGGATTTAGATCTAGCTATATTCAACCAAGATGTATTGCCCATTAGGCAATAAATCTTGGTTGAAGTCTCTAAAAAGTAATGTTGGCATATTGTAATGTTGGCAAAAAACTCGACTCATTTGGCGGCACAGGCTCAATGAGTTCCGGGAACACAAACAGGCCCACTTATAATTTTTTATTTATTTTTATTGTGACTCGCCATATGACAGCACCCCGCTTAATGTTAAGTCGAAGTGTGGTCCATGAATGAATGTCACTGCTTCTACAATTCAATAACTGTGAGTAGCAATCACATCCACTATGCCGGCCTAGTTGGAACCGGGAACTTACAAGCTGATCCCGAAACGTGACCAAATCACTTCACGGTCTGTATACTTGTAAGTGGTGGTACTACCCCGGATCGGCAGACTGGGTACCACTGCCTACCATTCTTTGATAACCAGACCCGAAGCAAATATCCATCTCTTTTTTTTGGTAACAAATATTTGCAATATTTAATATTATTAAATATCACAAATAAAAGCTATGAAACAAATATTTGCTCTGACCGGGAATCGAACCCGGGACTATACGCGCAACAAACCAATCGCTAAACTGTTCGTCCGCGCCTGTCGTCAACTTCCCAAGGTTGACGTTTAATAGTGAGTATTTACCTATTTCTAAGTAGTAATTGAGTTTAAAACAATAATTTCGATGTAAGTAATTAAAATAAATTTTATTCAACTAAAACAGTATCAAATCGTAAACGTACAATATTTAGCATTCGCAAATGTATCGAAAAATTAGCTCCGCGCGCACGAGCTTCAACGACTCCGCATCTTTACCGATCAAGCCACGCCCCGCGCAAATAATAACAATTATTTACCTAGGCATCTATAACAGATTTATTATTAGAAAAGCTATTATCTCACAGTTTAGGCATAAGGTTTATGCTTATAAAATTAAATGATTTATTATTTTTTTATATTTGAGATGATTGAATGAAAGGTATATTGCGGTTTACGATTTATGACGTATTAAAAAAAACTACTTACTAGATCTCGTTCAAACCAATTTTCGGTGAAAGTTTGCATGGTAATGTACATTATATATATTTTTTTAGATTTATTATTGTCTTATTTTAGAAGTTACGGGGGGGGGGGGACCAACTTTTTACCACTTTGGAAGTGTTTCTCGCGCAAACTATTCAGTTTAGAAAAAAATGATATTAGAAACCTCAATATCATTTTTAAAGACCTATCTATCGATACTACATACGTATATCGCACACCTAGATCAATACTGAGACAACTCAAAAATTACGACTTTTGAGTTATCTTTATATTTGAATGCACGGCGAACATACGCAACTACCCATTATAACAGATTTATTAATAGCTTAAAAGATTCGTCGCCAGATGGCGTTAACTTTGTTTTTATGAACCAACTCCTATCACCTCCTCCCATCTAAACAAGTGTATTGTTAGTTGAGCTTCACTTGTCTTAGAGAATGCACGTATTATCAAGAACGAAAACACGGATATTTTGAATTGTTATAGTTTTTATTTTAAAAATACGTAGGTTAATTTGAGTTGTTATAGTGTTGGTAAATTTTCTGCCAAATTACTTCGAGATATTTTAACTTGTTCCAGTTTTGTTTGATGAGGTACGTTAATATATTGTTACTATTTTTACTTGACTTTGTTTGAATGGATCATATTGTAAATTCTTAGTTAACCTGCTTTTGTTGAATTATTTTTATTTTATTGTTTTTTTATACAAAGCCGAACAATTTTCTTGTTTTTGTCTAAAAAGTCTTCTACGTAATTATAGTGTCTGTATCAAAATTATACAATTTTTAATCAAATTGTCTACCGCTTTGTTTTAGAAAAGTTTTTTTGAGTTAACTTACTATTTTTGGACAAATAAAACTTACAGTTGCACCTTTAGTTCTTTTCAGAAAAAATGAATCAAGGCCGTATGCTCGTCAATATTATAAAAGTACATTATAAAGAGAACCCACTAACAGCTGACAATCAAAAGTCAGCAACGTCATTAGATCTAAAAGCACGAGAAAACCAAGTAAATAGGCCATTGAACACTGCCTTACTGACTTAACTATGCCAGCAAATTGAAAATGATCTTTATGATAATAATATTACGCCAAGTGAAGAAAGTATAATATATAACTCTGATACTGATCCAAGCTATGTCCGAAAAATAAAGAGGAAACTACCCTCTAAAGTAATTCAATCTTCGTCTTCATCAAGTAATAATAGTCCATCTAGCACTTCAAATTCTAGCAGTAGTTCTGATTTTGAACCCAAAACTGGGACTGTCACTGATACTGCTATACCAATTAAAAGTCAAGATGTTATCAAAGAAGATTGCAATAATCAGCCTAACGAAAAAGTAAAAAAGGCTAAGAAGGGAATCAACATGAAAAGCTAATATTCGTAAAGCTCTTCTGAAGAAAATCGTTTCTGTAAGAAAGCTTCAAATGACTTGCGGCGAAAAATGTAGGCTACGTTGTAATATGAAAATAAACGAAGAAACAAGACAAACTATATTTGACGCTTATTGGAGCCTAGCTGATCTTCAGAAGCAGAGAGAGTATATAATGAGGCATACTGAAGAAATCAAACCAAATTACAGATATTCAAGCACACAAGAGTATAGAAGTCTTCACAGAGTATTTTATTTCGAAGTTGCAGGCAATAAAATCAGAGTTTGTAAGACTTTTTTCAAGGCTACACTTGATTTAAGTAATACGGCCATTACAACTGCATTCTCTAAGAAAAACCCTTCCGTTATTGTAGCCAATGCTTTTAGAGGAAAACATGGGAACCAATCCAAAATTGATGTTAAATTAAAAAACAGTGTTATGGAATTTATTAATAGAATCGAGTCTCATTACTGAAGGGAGCAGACATCACGGGAATTCATTTGTAGTTACAACTTATATCGTGACTACAAACAAGCCTTTGACATAAACATGTACCTTTCGCCACTAAGTCAACGTTTAACAGAATCTTCAATACATAATTTAATGTATATTTTTTTGTTCTTGCAAGGAGAGTGGGGAACTAATTTTAATTTGGATACAAATCGTATTCAAGTTAAATGGCACGACATCAAAGTGTTAAGAGTGGAAAAGGAAAACCACTTATAATAATAAGAGACTGATTTTTGTTTTTAGTTGGCTAAGTGATATTTCCCTAATATCGATTGTTGTTCTCTAAAGCACCATACAAAATTATAACTATCCTATAGGTATCCTAAGAAGTTTGTACAAGACTTTAATTTTAATTACCATTTGATAATTTCCAAAATAGTGCAATTAAACTGTTACAAGTCTAAATGTGGTTTGTTTTTTATATAAAGTCACCACCCTAAAGTGTAACAACTCAAAAATAGGCATTATCGGTAAAAGGGATGAATTCTTAGCTCTATTTTATATATAGTGACATTTTACAACCTATTTATTATTTAAAAAGAACTTGAGATTCATAACTTTTCTAACAAAAAAAATCAGGAGACGTTTTTTTCGTCTCCTGAAAAATGACCTTTTTTGAGTTGTCTTAGTTTTGATGTAGGTGTGCGATATGTTTGATGAAAAAAAAAATTTAGAGTTTTAGTTGTAAGTATGGGGACCCCCAAAATTTATTCTATTTTTTATATTTTTATGTGAAAATCCTAATACGGTTCACAGAATACATCTATTTACCAAGTTTCAATAGTATAGCTCTTATAGTTTCGGAAAAAAGTGGCTGTGACATACGGACGGACAGACAGACAGACAGACATGACGAATCTATAAGGGTTCCGTTTTTACTACGGAACCCTAAAAAACGTAACAAACAAACTCACATTCACATTTATAACAATAGTAGCATATGCATATAGTAACAGAAGGAAACAATAATAAAGAAAAATTTCAAACAGCTGAATGTATAGTTTATATAAAGTATAGTGTATAGTCTCCATAGTACAGTAGATTGGATTAGATGTTGACGTGACTGTCGGTAATTCAGTGCGATAGTATTATAGTACTCAGGGTTTGAACCAACGCCTTTTTTATTTTTCGTTATAAAAAAATTAAAATAAAATGTATACTATGTTACTTCTGATACCTCCAAGAATATGTGTACAAAGTTTCATGATGATCGGTTGAGCAGTTTTTGCGTGAAAGCGTAACAAACAAACGCACATTCACATTTATAATAATAGTAGGATAATAATAATAATAATTATGTTAATATAATATAATAATTTGTTTTCAATTCTCAACAGCTTGATATATTTTCCTTAGTTTACCCAAAATAAATTTCTGAACGCACGCAATTTTGTATGGGAAAATGATTTTTCTTTTATTTTATTTATTATAAAATAATAAAATAAATAAATCTGGACCGCGTCGAGTTGCTTCCGCACCCCAAGCTTAACCGTTGCCTCCGCCCAAGCACTCGCCGCATACATTATAATGGGCTCCACCGCCGCTGTGTAGATTACTCGTATCACATCGGGATGGAGACCCCAGCTAATTTTCGCAGCTCTGGAGAGCTGTTTGTATATACCCATCGCCCGCTTACAAACATTCACAGTGTGACTGTTAAAAGTCAGCTTGCGGTCGATGGTTAGCCCTAAGATTTTGATTTCTTCTGACATTCCAACGCTGACCCCGCCCATGCGCAGGAGTGGGGTGTCGTACTTTAATTTATTTGTCAATATCATGGCCTTGGTCTTTTTTGGCCCAAAAGTTAATTTATTTCGGACACCCCACTCCCGAACATACTCTAGGGCAGCATTAGCCTGCCTTGAAACGTCCAGAGCCGTATCACCATCGAAAATCAAGACGACGTCGTCGGCGAAAGCCTGGGTGTAGTTACCTCTTTCTTCCAGCCCTTTCAGAAGTGGATCTAGAAGGAGATTCCAGAGGATAGGACCACCAATAGATCCTTGCACACAGCCTTTGTTGGTGCTCTGTTTGTGCTGTCTTCCTCCATACCTTACATTGACTATCCTGTCTTGAAGGTAGCTGTCCATGATCTTCCGGATGTTTATTGGACAGTTTTCCTCAGCCAGTCGTACTCTTACAGCGGGCCACCATGCGTTGTCGAAGGCTCCCTCTATGTCGAGAGACACCAACGTTACTAGCTTCTTAGCTCGGATCCTTCCGCGTATGTGGTGCATCAAGTCATAGCCAGGAGCCTTCTTTGGATTGAAGCTTTCCGCAGCAGTCCTCAGTTCAACCATCGTGAATGGTGGGTCTAGGGATTCGCTATGTGCTAACCTGTTGACTTGGTTAGCGATTTCCCTAGTTCGCTGATGTTCTGCGCTTTCACCCACTTTTGAGTCCTGCTGATAGAAAGCTTCAGCCAATTCCTTTGCAGATTCTTCCAGGTTTAGGTCCTTCCCATTTTTTCTTAACGGCACGTCTTCCTGTCTTTTAGTGGTCCTACCTATAACTCTGTAAATCCCTTCCCATAATCCTTCCTTATCCTGTTTCCCGCAGAATCACTTCCAGCTTTCTATTTTTGCCCTCATTGCATCTTTTTCATACTTTTCCTTTGCATGCAGGTACTCGTCTATGACTTTAGCTCTTCGTTAGGCGCTGCGCATCTAATTCGGCGCTTCTTAGTGACAGCATCTTGGTGTTATATATACGGGTAGTTCTCCGGATGTTAGTTCCTCTTGCCTTTGTTAGTCTAATATTAAAGGTAATACTGTTGTGGTCCGAACTTGCGATATCTTCAACTACTGTCCAGTCCTCTATTAGACTCAATAAGTTTGTTGAGCAGGCTGTTATGTCAACGTGACTGGCGTACGTCCTTTCCCCTCTTACAGTGTAAAATGTAGGGGTATCGCCTTCATTAATCGTGGAGCTCAGCAGCATCCGTGCGGGATGTACCATAAACGGTCAAATGGTGAACAACATCAGCTATGCAGATGATATGGTGCTGCTGAGCCCCTCGGTTTGTGCATTGAGAGAGTTGTTGCAGGTCTGTGAAAGTTATGCTGATAAACACGGGCTAAAATATAACTGCAAAAAGAGTGAGGTGTTGGTATTTGCGTCTCGTGGCGGCTCTCCTAGCTATGTACCCCCGATAAAACTGTATGGCGAGGAGCTTGCGAAAGTGAACAGCTTTAAGTACTTGGGACATGTGCTCACCCCTGATTTGAAAGACGATTGTGATATAGATAGAGAGCGGAGGGCGTTGGCAGTGCGAGGTAATATGTTGGCTCGCAGGTTTGCACATTGTTCAGGTGAAGTTAAGGTCACCTTGTTCAAATCATTCTGTCAAGCTTTTTATACAAGCGGCCTGTGGTCTAGTTATACCAAAAGCGCTCTCAGCGCCCTTCGAGTGCAGTACAATAATCTCTTTCGGGTGCTGTTGGGACTACCCAGATTCTGTAGTGCATCCGGCATGTTTGCTGATGCTCGGGTGGATGACTTCCATGCTGTGATGCGCAGAAAAACATATTCTATTAGAAACAGAATGCTGGGTAGTCCCAACAGTATACTCAAGGTGCTTGTTGACATGCCGGATAGTAAGTTGCAACAGCACTGGACAACAGCCCTGATGAACCCGAAAGCTGAAAAGTTGTACTGCATTAATTAAATAATAGAATAAGTATAGTTATAACATTTTTATTTATTTTTCTTTTTGTATACTAATTTAGTTCATAAGTGTGGGTGTTACTAACAATTATTTGGGCCTATGTAGTCTGCGAATAAATGATTTTATTTTATTATTTATTTATTATTAAGCACCTGCATGCCCATTTCTTCTAAGGTCCAACTCAGTTCCTCCCCTCTGTGATCCAATTTGTGGCTGCCCCACCAGGTGCTCTTTGCATTGGTGTCCCCAGCCAATAGAAGCTTTTTAGTATTTGGGTCCTCCTGTATTTCCTTCAGTTGCTCCTGGTATGGCTCAATAGGGCGGTCTGTCTCGAAGTAAAAGGAGACGGCGGTGATCTCCCAGGCACTTGTTCGGATCCTCCCCACTATGATGTTGTTTGTGGTGAGTTTCGGGTCCTGTATGACATCTAGGTCATGGTCGAAGACAGCTATTGCTGCTTTGACAGGCCCATCTCCTACTTCGGTGTTCTGGTAGATCCTCGCTCCCCGATAGTTCCTCATACTTTTTGCCCCACCCACATAAGGCTCCTGGAGCAGCGCAAAGGCAATCTTCCTTTTCCCCGCCTCAATCATTATTTCGTTCGTAGCTAATTCTTTTCTTTGTAAGTTGGCTTGGATCACGAGGTAGTTTCTATGCTTGGTTGGGATTCCGCGAATTCCTTGTTCCCCAAACTTGCCCTTAGCAGTACGCTACCGATGATCTAGCCAGCGCGTCCCATTTGCGTCGTACTGGGCATTCACTGCTAAAGGCATTGTGTACTGTAGCGTCCATTTTTGCTCGCACGCAGTTGCAGCAGGACGGTGCTGCACCCACTAAACGGTCCGCATAATCTCTCCACATGTGCGGTCCTCCACAGTGACTGCATGTGGTGGCGGTCTCCTTACACAGTCTCCTCCCATGTCCATATCCGATGCAGATTGAGCATTGGACCAGGGGTGTTTGGTCCGTTACCAACGGATGTCGTAGGCCTATATATACTCTCTCCGCCGCAGTCAGGCGCTGCCAAATTTGTGGAGAAACCTGCAGCGTAATATGGTTCTCCAGTGAATTCCTTGCTTTTCTTCGGAATTTAACCACCATCCTTTGGTCCTTTAAGGGAATATCACCAATCAAATCTTTGTTTTGGTTCCTCAGGGCCTCTATTATATCCACATCTGTGTGGACTCTTAGAACGTCCCTGAGGGTTACCAGTGGGTCCTTGTTTTTTATCTCCTCTACGTGCAGTTTCGTTCTGGTAGTGGATATCTTTTGGGTAACTTTATCCAGCTCTGCCTTGGAGCTGCAGCCGATAATTACCTTTTGGTCTCTGGCTTTTCTGATGTTATCAACTTTTATACCAGATATTATCGCTTTTACCGCCGTCCTTATTTGCTCCACGACTTCTTCACTGCTACTACCTTCACTCGAGATGACAACCGAGTGAAGGGGTTTGCGGGGAGCTGCCGCCACCTGTGCATATGTTGTTAGGCGCTCAGGTGCTATCGCAGTCAGTGATCTAGTCTGGATACTTTCGGTTAGCCTCAGAGTGTGCTCCTTGCACTCTGTGACCAACCGACCGTGTTCCTCTAGCTTTCCTATTAGGGTCGCTATTGCGATGGACGTAGTCTCTTCATGAGTGGAGTCTTGCTTTTGAGTCGAAGACTCTTTACAGGTGGGTTCGGGTGCACCTCTGTTTGCCTTGCTATCCCTTTCCTTCTCCTCCTCCGCTCCCTTCACCAAGGCGTAGAGCCGCTCCATAGCCTGTGTTACATCAGCTTTTATATCGGATCTCAAATTCCGGAAGTTGGCAAGGCCAGCTTTACCCTTCAAAAGGCAAGCTTTGGCCTCTGCCAATCTGCTTTGGTATTTTGGGTTCGCGATTGCTTTGACGACTTCCAGTTGCGACGGGGCCACTCCACCCTCGGCTTTAGGAGTAGGGGAGGTGTCAAGTTTCTTTGGAGGGGGTGCCGAATCCGCTTTTGGGGCGGGTTTCCCTCCACTCTCCCACTCTCCAATGCTGCGTCTCACTTTGGAGACGGTCGCTTTCTCTTGCGAAGGACCTGCCTTCTGCGTCATTTCCATTGCTTTCTTAGCTTCTGGATTTGTTTTTTCCCCATCTGTCTTCTTGACAGGTGTCCTATGTCCGAACATTGTCAAGGGAGGTGTCAATTATTAAAATTGTAAATTTTTGGTATGTCAAGTATAAAATTGTAAAATAAATAAACACTTATACCTAAATAAATACTTCAAAAGAAGTTTTCCTTTGTCCCTTTTTTGGCTTCAGATATTGCTGAGGCAGCTCCAATCAACCAGCACAGTACACAGGTGATGGTGCTCTGCTGTTTTTAGAGCGACTCTATGTATTGACTCTACATAGAGTCAATAATCCCAGTGTGTAGAGGGGGCGGAGGCCAAACCAACACCGAAAACCGCGTCCCGATCCGACCCGATCCCGATCAGATAAGAAGTTATCGCCGTTTGAAAATTATCGGGTAAGTAGGTATGGTGGGTAAGAAAACCGAGTGTAGTCAACAGTTCCAAAACCGGCCGTGTTTGGGCTCTCTGAAGAGAGGATTTGGTTTCACAATATTTGCAAGAGGTCTTAAAGCCCTATTTCTCACCCCCAGACCAATATGTAAAAATTATCGGTGCGCGGGTATGAAAGGGTAATTTTGTGTTGAAATTTCCAATTCTGCTCCAAAACCGGTTGAGTTTGGGCTCGTTTAGAAGAAGATTTTACACTCTGTCCAGTTTTAAACTCAAATTTGATTTTTATACAACCCTCAGTTTTTTAATTAAATTTTTATATTAATATATTCAAAAATATTAGAAGTTTTAGGTATTTAATTTTTAAAAAAATGTACATACAAAGACTAAGCTTTGGACAATATTGTAATAGTCTAGTCAAAAATTTTGGGGTTGTCTACCTATTTTTTAAAGCCACCCCTAACTTTAAAAGTTTAATAATTTCTAAATCTCTTACCGGAATTTAATAGAATTTTGTACACTCTTAAGCCTACTTATATACTAACGATAAACACTAATTAAAAGGATAAGGGTTAAAGTCACAATGTTCTGCGATTTTTGGAAATTTTTGAATATTTTCAAAAAATCACAACCCCCGTAACTCTCCAGCTATTTTTGTTTTAAAAGTGTCTTCGTACTCCTGATTTTTCTCCGCATCGATTGGTCTTATTAGTTTTCTTCCAGCTCTGCTGGAACTAAAAGCACGCGGATTTTCAAAATTTGTTTTTCTTCCCTATTAATTTTTTGGGAGACGTTAGGAATCTGGAAAGTAGTGCTCAGGAAGCGCCTTCTTTTGGCGCATCGACTGATGCTAATAAAACAGTACCTTCCTCTATACAATTTTGAGTTATTCTTGATCGAAAATTCAAATTTTGTCAATTTGTGCACTTTTTGTTGTTTTTTATCAATATTTGTTCCAATTATAAACTAATCCATATAACAATTTCACTTCCTTATTCTCCACAATTTTTTGCGTTTTTTAATATATAACACTCTTATGTATTTAAACGTTTTCCGCACTTTTAGATTTTTAAACACTTTTTTGATCATTTTAGAGCGCGCGGGTCAGTTCTGACACGTTTAGTCGGGTTTGCGGTCCGAGTGCTACTGGTTAGGTTAGGTTAGGTTAGGTTAGGTTTTTTTTTTTTTTTTTTATTAAAGACCAGTGTAATATTCCACAGGCATGAACCCGTGCCTTTGTTATTAAGGTGTGAAATTATTATTGTGATTTCTTTAAAGTGATGGGAATCCGAATCGGGAATTTATTCGGAGTCCTATTTACACCTGAGCATGGATTCGCTCATGTCAGCTGGGATCAAGGAATTTTGCTCTCGATACCCGCCGTTTTACATGATCGAACCAATGCTCATGCGACAGTGTCCTGTAGGTGTTAGGCAGACACTGGTTTTCTTAGTTCTAGTTCCTACCACACACGCGCGGACCCGCCCATGTCGGCCAGAATCAAAGAATGTTACTCTCGATACTGACTTTCCACACGATTGAGCCCACGCAAATGTGACAGTGTCAGTGATTTAATTTAGAGTTTTATGGGAGAGGTTGTGTGTGTGTGTTTTTTTTTTTTTAAATAATATATTTTGTTTATTTATAAATATTATTATTTTCTATTGTTAGTATTCTTATTATTATTATTATTTATATTCTTATTATTATGATTATTATATTATATATATATATATATATATATATATATATATTCTTTTTTTTTTTTCTTTTTTTTTTTTGTTATCCCTCTCCCATATGTAATAATTTTAAAACTATACAGAAAATTATAGCTAAGTATTATTTTACATTATGTTACATTACATTTTAATTAATATATTTATTTATACAATTCTCTATTTATATTTATTTTAATCAATGCATTCGTTTAAAAAACACATCTATATAGAAGGACAAATCAACATTTATAATACTATATGCAAAGATTTTCGAGACCATACAAAGAGGGCTCCAACCAGAGTGCATTCTTGGTAAGCGGTCAGCATTTCCGTGTCTCATTTACACGCCCACAGCTGACTATTTTTGCCAGTATTTATTGATTGATTGATCAATTAACGGCCCCCCCCCTATATACAACTATTATTGCAATACCATGTTTGTTTATATCTTTAGGTTAGGTTAGGTTAGGTTAGGTTTTTTTTTTTTTTTTATTATTTTTTATTATTATATTACAATTGCATGTTTTTCATATCATTACATTTTATTATATTGTTTTGTTATCATTTATATCACAATTTTTAATGTCAAAATTTATGTCAGTCTTAGGTCAATTCATGAAAGTCATTTCAATGTCAATAGTATGTACAATGGGAAAATTAATATTTTGCACCCTGAATGCCTGACAGTTTGTCTTAAGTTTTGTTTCTTAATATGGAATCTTTTACTATAGATCTTCCGTACTCAATAAAAGCCTCCCTGAGCGCCCTTTCCATCATTATTTTTGAGAAGTTACATTCTTCCACTTTAATATTAATTTTTTGCTCAATATCATGTCTCCTGGCGCTGTATTTGGGACATTTTGTGAGGAGATGTATTATATCTTCTTCGACCGCTGGGTCGCACACGCACGCAGCGCTGTCTTTCAATTTAAATCGATGCAGATACTGTGCAAAGCCGCCGTGACCAGTATACATCTGCGTAGCCACGCTGTCCAAGACAATGTCGTGAACGATTTTCTTAGACAGTGCAACCGCAGGAAAATACACTTTGGTCACCGCGGCCCTTTCACTGTTCTCGTACCGCTTCTGCCAGACTTCCACGGTGGCTTGCCGTATGAGCTTCTTTGCGTAAGACACAGGGTAGCGGCTATAGTGCGCCTTGCACTTGAGACGGAGAGCAGCTTCTTTCGCCAGTTCGTCAGCACGCTCGTTTCCTGGGGTCCCGACGTGCGCCCTCACCCAGAACAACCTGACTTCTCGGCCCTCTGCCCGTATCGCAGCAATGTCTTGCAGAACACTGTGGGCAACCGGGTGCGAAGCGCCTCCGTTCGTCAGCAAATCCAGCGACGATCTAGAGTCGCTGAATATGATGACGACAGGCTCGCATCCCTCTAACGCCTGCCTCACAGATGCCTTTAATGAGTACATCTCTGCTTGGAACACGGTACAGAATGGCTCGAGGCGGAATTTGGAAGACTTTACCTCCGCTCCCCCTTTCCACCACGTAAGAGCGGCGCCCACTTTTTCTTCGATCTTACTTCCATCCGTGTAGATGTGTGGGCCCCTCGCATCGTGTCGCTGGAGCGTTTCTTCGCTCATGTCTTCCAATACCGCGTACTTCAGGTGTTGGCGTGTTGCAGGGTGTGGCGCTTTGGCAAAGTTGACTCTACTCTCCATCTCCCTGTCTGCCATTCCTTCTAATGTCCCGCCCCTCTTCAGCTCATACAGCTTGGCGTTTTCTTTCACACGCAGATCGAGTGGAAGCAAACCTGCCAGGACAAGTGCGGCGTGCAGTGATACGGTGCGGTACGCCTTGCAGATTTTCTGGGCGAAACCCCGCTGTATTGTGTTCAGTTGTTTCTGAACTAACAACTTCTCAACAGCGGGGGCCCAGACACTTGCCGCGTACAGCATTATTGGTTCGATCACTGCGACGTATATGGTCCTCACAATCTCCGGATTCAACCCCCACGTGACCCTCGCCGCAGGCGCCAGCATCTTATAAATATTTGCGGCCTTTCTACAAGCGTAGGACACGTGAGAGTTGAAACTCAGCCTGTGGTCTATGATCAAGCCTAAAATCTTGATTTCATCTACCACAGGCACCGTCACTCCGGCCATGGTCAACGCTGGAGAGTCGAACTTTAGCCTGTTTGTCACCACCATTGCATTTGTTTTGTGGGGTGCAAACTTTAGCTTGTTTTCGACTCCCCAGGCGTGGACCCTGTCCAACACTCGGGTCGCTTCCGCCCCGATGGAATGGCCAGAGTGTCCGGAGAAAACGAGGACCACATCATCCGCAAAAGCCTGACAATATACCCCGAGAGACTCCAGTTCGCACAGCAAGGGGTCGAGAACCAGGTTCCAAAAGGTTGGTCCAGCTATTGAACCCTGGACACAGCCCTTTGTAGTTCCTATTAGGCACTCGGCCCCCGCGTAGCGAACCAGTACTTTTCGGTTCTCGAGGTATCCTACGACCATCCCATACAGGTCCCTAGGGCAGCCCTTAAGCAGCAGCTGTTGTTTTATTGCAGGCCACCAGGCGTTGTCGAAGGCGCCCTCTATATCGAGTGACACCATGAGGACTATCTTTTTATTTTTTCTTTCTTTCCTCATGTGTGCCACCACATCATAGAGGGCGTCCTCGGTCCCGCGTTGGGGCATGAACCCATACTGCTTAGGGCTGAGTCGTGGGAAGATGTGCCACTGGATTCTGGCCACCATCATCTTCTCCACGATTTTCCCCAGTACAGAGAGTAAGCCTATGGGTCGGTACGACTTAGCGCGCGTGTAGTCGTCTTTTCCCGGTTTCCTGAGGACTCGTATGACCGCCAGCTTCCACTCCTCTGGGAAGTAACCGAGGGACAGACACTTGTTTGCTATTTCTAGAAACGTGCCTCCGTCCCCCGATATGGCAGCCACACAGATGTCTGCCGTGAAGCCGTCCAGACCCGGGGCCTTTTTAGGGTTGAAAGACATCATTGCCCTGTTAAGCTCCAGGTCAGTGAACGGTAAATCCTCAGGCAGACAGCCCCCAATCAGCTCGGGGCCAGCTTCCACACCCACACTATGCCGCACAAAGGCATGCACATGGCTATCAGTGCCCGGGTCATCGGAAGGGAAAAACGTCTGCCCTAACTTACGCGCGGAATCCTCTGGGTTTAGGACATTATCCGCCTCATCTTTCAGTAAGTTGTCCTGGCTTGTTTTTGACGTTTTTCTGATGACCCGATAAATACCATCCCACAGACTCTCTCTGTCCTGTATGGAACAGAAGTGCTTCCAACTTTCGGTTTGGGCATCGGCCGCTGCCTTCTCGTACTTTTCCCTTGCCCCGAGGTACTGCTCAACGACGTATTGCCTCCTATGGGGAGCAGCGCACCGGATGCGCCTCTTTTTAGTAGTCATGTCTTTTTTTAGCGCATCCAGCTCCCTGGACCACCAAGGCAGTTGTACCCTCTTCCTGTAATTCATTTTTGGCATGGACATGCTGCATGCGAGACTAACACATTCAGTGTAGTCCCGCACACAGTTTTCTAAATCGGTGGGTGATATTATTGTACCCACCCTCGAGACACACAGGCCCTTAATGGTCAAGTTATTTTTAAATTCTTTGCCAAATTTTCCCCAGTCCCCTTTTTTTGAATTATAAATTTTTGTTCCCTTTATTCTTGTGGGCAGTGGCTCCCTGCCTAGAAGCACCGTGAACATCACCGCGTTGTGATCGGAGCAGATAAGGTCTCGCAAGACCCTCCACTCCGTCACTCTTCCCACCAAGAGTGAGCTACACGCAGTAACATCCACGAAGCTCCTGTACAGTACGCCACCTCTGTATGTCTCGAAGGTCGGCACACTCCCCTCGTTTAGGATGTGCATGTCCATACCATGTAGGAAGGCACTGTACGTTTTGCCTCGGTGGTCCTCATTGGCGCTACTCCACCATGGGCTCCAGGCGTTTACGTCGCCGCCGACAATAAGTTTTCGGGTGTCCAGTGACCTCGCTGCCCTTTCTATGTACTCTAGGTAAGGGTCAAGTGGCTTAGGATCTCCTTCTAGGTAGACGGATACCACTCCAAGGGTGGTAGCACCCAGTTTGAGGCTTACGGCTGTAATATTTTCGGAGATGATTGATGGGTCCTGAACTATGTCCATGTTCCCATCAAACACCACCACTGCCGCCTTAACTGGGTGTTCTTTGCTGCCAGTGTGTTGCACCACCCTTGTCCCCGCCGGCTGTGCCAGTACGCCCGAGTTGCCAGTATATGGTTCTTGAACTAGGGCGACTGACACTCCGCTTCGGGAGGCCTCCAGCATAAGTTCAGCTGTGGCCAGCTTCTTGCGCTGGAGGTTCACCTGCAGGAATTTGAGTCGGGATACGTCCACCGTCGGAGTAGGCCGATTCCCTTTTTCACTTTTTACTGACGTGGTTTGGCTTTTAACGCCCTCTGCTAGCAGTAGCGGATCGATGCTCGCGCCAATTTGTCCCGCTTCTGCCATTCTTCGCATTCTCTGCTATATGCGGGGTGTGCGGACGATTTGCCTTTTAAATTCTTGCAGTTAAAGCAGCACGGGGCGCCAGATCGTTGCGTGCACTTGCGGGTTTCGTGGTTCCCGGCACAATATCCGCATTTAACAGGGGCAGTACATGTCCTGGCCAGGTGGCCGTAGCCGACACACTTAAAACATTGTGTCACAGGTGACTGGTCTTGCGCCTCCAACGTCTGATATCCTATCCGGACTCTTTGACCCACCAGCGCCGCCCAGACCTTAGGCTTGACCTCTAGTATCGCTGTGCAGAGTTCTGCAATTCTGCCTTTGGTGCGTCTTACCACCCTGGCATTCAACTCTGTCCCAGGGATGCCATTCAGAA
This sequence comes from Tinea trinotella, assembly GCA_905220615.1. Classification (NCBI taxonomy): domain Eukaryota; kingdom Metazoa; phylum Arthropoda; class Insecta; order Lepidoptera; family Tineidae; genus Tinea; species Tinea trinotella. Next base: position 14,371,470 of record HG992313.1, read on the forward strand.
GAGATTTGTTCTGGGCCAGCAGCGCTTCTACTATCCTTGTGTCGCTGTGGTTTGCAGTAACACCGGGTATCCTGATCTGTGGCAGACCCAACTCCGGATGGCGGGCCGTTAAAGTTTGATCACGTTCTTTTAGCCTGCCTCCGAACCTGGTGCGCTCTGCCTCAGAGTCGCATGTGATCAGAACTCGTTGGTGTTTGAGCTTTTTTGCCTCCCTTATGCCAATACCAAGCTCCACCACGTCTACCGCCTGTTTGACCTTGCTGAGGACCTCTTCCGCCGTGTGTCTGGGGTCAATAGACTCAACGATTATTGGGTACTTCGGGTCCTCCTTCGGTTCCATTGGTGTGTGGCGTTTCTTTCGACTGGCTCTTGACACTATTGTCCAAGGTCCTGCGGTCTCCTCCCCTGCATCACTCGTCACATCCCTGGTCAGGTCGCCGAGCACCTTGGCGGCTTTGCCCAATGGGGAGAGTACCTCCCTGAGACGATCCTGAGCCTCCGACATAGCCATCTCCGCTCCTAGGCCGTGGGGCCCTTGGGTAGTGGGTGCTAGTTGAGCTAGATCTTTTAGTTCAATGAGTTCCTCTCGCACTACCCTTATCTGGCTTGTAAGGTTAGGTTAGGTTAGGTTAGGTTAGGTTAGGTTGGGATGCGATGTCAGACTACCTCCTCGTGTGCCTGTCTGCTTGCCGTATTACTTCGGTAATGCGGAAAGTGGATGGGCCGGTGCATCCTGGGCATCAGTCAATAACTTCCCTTAACGGGGATCTTGTTGGCTGATGGCTAAATGTCTGACGTGTTTCGCTGCTCCACGTATCCCTCTGCTCTCAGAGGGAACTGTGGAGGAGCAAGAGCGGGTGGTTCGGTGGGATTATTCCCCCCTTCACACTCTGCTGGCTCGTAATCCCTGTGTGGTGTCGTGGTCACGTCTCACGGCCACCAGGGACCGAGGGTCCTGCCTTAACCGGCCGGACTGCGAGGAGACAACCTCTATAAAAATCCCTAATTCTGGGCGCTGGGGCTACGCGGCGTTCAGATGCTCGTTCTAGAGCGGCTGGAGGGTACACCAGTCATTAGCGGCCAACCCCAGGGACTTCCCGCCCCCTGGGTGTATTAGGGTTATCAGGGTACAGGGGGCACTGCCCTGATGGACTTTTTATTTCCCCCACACTCGTGGGATTTCAATGTCAAATTCAAAATCAAAATCTTCTGGTGAGGAGGATGCTGGCACTGCGCTGCCAGCATCAAAAAACGTAGTAGTGCAGTCGCGCAGACGCTCTTTACGCGCAGTCAAGCGCGCTGCACCTAAAAGTGAGGTGTCTGACCTTGGTGGCTCGTCCTCGGACGAGTCGACAATAGTCAGACAAAGAAGTGGAAGCGCTGGCAGCAATGCCAGCGCAAAAAGAGGTAGGGGGCGCCCGCCCACTACCTACGACTACGTTGGTTACGCCAAAGCGAAGGCTAAGGCTAACCAACAAAAAAGAGAGGAGCTCAAACTCCGACAGGAGGAGGAGCTCCTTAACGTAGTGGCGGACGCCCGTAAGGCCAGGGCTGTAAACATGGCATCTGCGGTGTACGATGAGGAGGGCACCACCGTAGATGCCATGAAGAAGTCCGCATTAAAGGAGGTGGAGGCGATCCGTGAGATCGCCGTCCACTCAGGTAACCTCAAGGGCACTTATGTAAAGGCCCTTAAGGACGCGGCATCCTCCCTTGGGAGTATTGTCGAGAACCTGAGTGGACGATCCACCTCCACTGAAGTGGAAACGCTGCAGGCGGAAAACAACCGCCTGCAGTCGGAGCTCGAGCTACTGCGCCAAGACGTGGCGGCAATGAGGGCGGAACTGGGGCGCCTTAAGAGCGCACCAGCTCCCGCACCTCATGTGGGGGTGGCAATGGAGGACTTCCCTTCATTGCCGCCGCCGCCGCCGCGTCAGGCTAAGCCCGCGGCTGCTTCGGCCTTGCCCTCCGCTCCAGTGAGGAGGGCACCAACTGTGGCGAACCCAATCGAGGAGTTTGAGCGCTCCATCATGCTTGCTGTGGGCAAGATGATGGACGCCAAACTGGATGGGCTAAAAGACAGGCTTCTGCCTGAACAGCCCATCCGTCCTCCGTTGGGTAAAACGAGGCAAGCGGCACCAGCTCCTCCGGCATCAACCGGAGTAGCTAAGAAAGGTGCTGCACCGCGGCCCGCTCCCCCCAAAAAAGTGCCGACCTCTGCTCCTGCTAAGAAGCAGACGGCAGAGACGGCAAAGGGGAAAGGGGAGCCGCAGCAGAAGAAGAAGACGCCTCGCCCGCTTCCACCGCCACCGGCTTCAATGGAAGCCGCGTGGACCACGGTGGTAAAGCGGGGCCAGCGGAAGGCAAAGCCGAAGCCGGCGGCGCCTCCTTCTCCTTCAGCTAAGGAGAAGAAGAAGAAAAGGAAACGTGGCGGAAAGAGGAGAATACGATCTCCTCGCTCCGCCGCTATTGTGATTACGATAGAGCCGGAGGCATTGGCCCAGGGTTTAACCTACGGTGCCGTGCTCAAAGAGGCAAGGGAGAAAATTGACCTCGAGAGTGTCGGTCCGGCGGGTGTACGCTTCCGCCAGGCCATCACAGGGGCCAGAATTATGGAGGTGCCAGGCGCCGACAGCGGTGACCGGGCGGATGCGCTCGCGCAGAAACTCAGAGAGGTTCTGCCAGCTGAGCGCGTCCGCGTCGTCAGGCCCGTGAAATGCGTAGATCTACGTATCACGGATCTTGACGACTCGCTCACCGCTGAAGACGTTGCAGCTGCACTGTCGAAGAAAGGTGGCTGCCCAGAGGGGCAAATCAAAACCGGTGTTGTCCGTTTTGACCCCTCTGGAACTGGCACCATCTGGGCCAAGTGTCCTGTGGTGGCAGCAAAGAAAATTAAGGAGGGCCGACTGCTGGTGGGTTGGGCTTCAGCACGAGTAACCGTGCTGGAGAGTCCGCCCCTGCGGTGCACAAAGTGCATGGAGGCAGGCCATGTCGGTGCACGGTGCACCGCAGCCGTTGATCGCAGCAATGAGTGCATGCGCTGCGGTCAACAGGGCCACAAGTCGGCCATGTGCTCCGCCACTACCCTTCACTGCGTGTTATGCGCAGCGGAGGGCAAACCGGCGGGGCACCGGGTGGGCGCAAAAAAGTGCGCTTACCTTAAAAAGAGAAAGCCCGAGGCCCTGGTGCCTAAGGAGGGAGCGATGGCAACTGACCAAAATGGCCAGTAAGCCCATCCGCTTCCTCCTTGGGAATCTCAACCACTGTGCCGGTGCACAAGATCTCTTTGTGCACAGTTCGGCACAGTGGTTGATTGACGTTGCTGTGGCCACCGAACCCTACTATGTTCCTTCAGCCGATAACTGGCTGGGGGACATAACGGGCACGGTGGCCATTAATTTTGCTGTGTACGCCGGTGCCCCGTCTCTCGTTGCACTCGCGAGAGGCGGCGGGTACGCGGCGGCACTATATGAGGAAACCGTAGTGCTAGGGGTGTACTTCTCTCCGAACCGGAGTGTCGCTGAGTTTGAAAGGTACTTGGGCGAGGTGGCTAACGCCGTCCGGCGAGCCTCGCCCAAGCCTGTGATCCTGATGGGGGACCTCAACGCAAAATCAACTGCTTGGGGTTCCCCTAGAACAGACGTGCGAGGCGACACTCTGGAGGAGTGGGCGATAGTGACCGGCCTGTCCATACTCAATAGGGGGTCGGTCAATACGTGTGTGCGACAGCGGGGTGGCTCGATCGTTGATATAGCGTTCGCCACCCCGTCTGTTGCTCAACGTGTCTGCCACTGGCGGATCGAGGAGGTTGAGACACTGTCGGACCACAGATATATGCGGTTCGACGTCTCCCCCTCGACCCGGGCAGACAACTATCGTCCAAGGAGAGGACCCCTAGCATTTCCTAGATGGGCGTTCAAGCGGGTCGACAAAGACCTTCTGATGGAAGCCTCTTTGGTCCAAGCCTGGGCTGCAGACAGCAGACAGGACATCAGGGGAGAGGAGGGGGCTGAATGGTTCCGGGGCGCGATGACGCAAATATGCGATGCGTCGATGCCCCGGGTGAAGACCCTTCCTCGTAGGCGGCAGGCGTACTGGTGGAATGCCGATATCGCGGCACTGCGTAAACAGTGCCGTGCGGCACGAAAGCAGTACGCCAGACGGTACCGCAACGGTCCCCCTGATGTGACTAGAGAGGCACAGCTGTATGAAGCATACAGAGAGAGGAAAAAGGCTCTACAGCTGTCCATCAGACAGGCCAAGGCTCAAGCGAGGGAAGAGCTCCTGGAGGGTCTCAACGCGGATCCGTGGGGGCGCCCGTATAAAATGGTTCGAAATAAATTGAAACCATGGGCGCCTCCGCTGACGCAGACTCTCCAGCCTCAGCTGCTCGAAAGGGTTGTGGACACTCTGTTTCCGAACAGAGTGGAACACACGCCTCCATCCATGGGACGCAGACCCAGGATGGAGGAGAGCGCTGAGGCACCGGAAATAACTCCGGTGGAGTTCGAACTGTCCGTGAGGAACATCCGGAGCAATAAAGCTCCGGGCCCGGATGGCATCCCCGGACGCGCTTGGGTTTTGGCCTTGAACGCCCTAGGGACCCGACTCTGCGAGTTGTACAACTCTTGCCTAGAGTCGGGACGGTTTCCCCAACAGTGGAAGACGGGCAGACTCGTCCTCATAAAGAAAGAGGGTCGCCCCGCAGATTCTCCCTCCGCCTACCGCCCCATAGTGTTGCTCGACGAGGTCGGCAAATTATTCGAAAGAATAATTGCTGGCCGGATCGTCGGGCACCTAGGCTCGGTGGGACCGGACCTAAACAGTGTGCAGTATGGCTTCCGAGAGGGTCGCTCAACGATAGATGCGATTGAGCGCGTCAAGTCCCTCTCGGAAGAAACCATCGCCCAGGGTGGAGTGAGTTTGGCGGTGTCCTTGGACATCACCAACGCTTTCAACTCACTCCCCTGGGCATGCATCAGGGAGGCATTGCAGTACCATCGCATGCCTCCCTACATTCAGAGGATAGTCCGGTCCTACCTGAGCGAAAGGTACATTGTGTACGAGGGGCGGAACAGAAACATCGTTCGGAGGGAGATGGTGTGCGGTGTTCCTCAGGGGTCTGTCTTAGGACCACTCCTGTGGAACATCGGATACGATTTCGTGCTGCGGGGCGCACTTCCCCGAGGCCTGAGCATCACCTGCTACGCAGATGACACGCTCGTAATGGCCCGGGGAAGTACCTATGAGGAGTCTGCTCGTCTTGCCACTCTAGGAGTGACACTGGTCGTCGGCAGAATAGCGATGCTGGGACTGGAGGTGGCGCTGCACAAGACTGAGGCCATATGTTTTCATGGGCCTCGTCGTGCGCCACCCCGCGGGTCCAGCATCGTTATTGAGGGAACACGTATCGAGGTCGGGTCAACCATGAAGTACTTGGGACTCGTCCTCGATAGCCGCTGGAGCTTCCGCGAACACTTTGCGGGTCTGGCCCCGAAACTCATGGGGGCAGCGGGCGCACTCAGTCGCCTGCTCCCCAACTTGGGTGGGCCAGACACCGCAGCTCGCCGTCTCTACTTAGGAGTGGTCCGGTCAATGGCCCTATATGGTGCCCCGATTTGGGCCTACACCCTGACGAGCAAATCTGCCGCGCTGTTGATTAAATCACAGCGCGTCATGGCCGTCAGGGTGATACGTGGCTACCGGACCATCTCGTACGAGGCGGCGTGTGTCCTGGCAGGGTCCCCTCCGTGGGACATTGAGGCTAAAGTCTGCGCGGATATGTATGAAATCCGCGCAGACGAACCTGCCAGAGTGCGGAGGCTCCTGTCTCGACAGGAAACACTACGCATGTGGAAGGAGAGGCTGGCAACACCATCTGCTGGCCTCCGAACTGTCGAGGCAGTTCGCCCTGTACTGAAGAAGTGGGCGAACAGGCGGCACGGTTCCCTCACCTTCCGGCTGACGCAAGTGCTTTCCGGGCATGGCTGCTTCGGAAAGTACCTCTGCAAGATAGCCGGGAGGGAGCCGACGACCAGATGTCACGAATGTGGAAACTGCGACGAAGACACGGCGCAGCACAACTTGGAGGAATGTCCTGCTTGGACATTGCTGCGCCGAGAATTCGTCGCAGAGGTGGGGACGAATGACCTCTCGCTACCAGCCGTTATCAAGGCTATGGTGTCTAGCGAGGGGTCATGGAATGCGGCCGTCTCCTTCTGTGAAGCTATCATGCTCCAGAAGGAGACCGCGGAGAGGGAGCGGGAAAGATCCCAAGATGCTCCCTCTATCCGCCGCGGAAGAGCCGGTATCCGGAGGAGAGTGCGATTCGCCTCTCCTCCCGCCCCCACCTAACCCCGTCGGCGGCAGTCCAGGAGGGGACTGCCGCCATACACACCTTAGAGACGGGGTCAGAGGCAGCGCGCGCTGTGTTCCCGCGCGCGCCTCACAATTGAGAACAGAGTGCGCAGGAGAGTAACATCGACTCTCCTGCAAAAGAGGGGCCCGTTCGGTGGGAGAACGGGCCAGCGTCGGCGGAGTTACGCGGGACTGCGAAAGTGAACTCCGTGCTCCGCCAGACGAACGGAGGAACACCGCGAGGGTTTTTAGTCGGTGCAAGCCCGACACTCCCCGCCACCCCTCCCTCCTCGGGTGGCGGGCGTCCGTTAGGGATTTTCCCTCGCGTTACAAAAAAAAAAAAAAAAAAAAAAAAAAAAAAAAAAAAAAAAAAAAAAAAAAAAAAAAAAGTTAGGTTAGGTTAGGTTAGGTTAGGTTTTTTTTTTTTTTTCCTTTATTATGTTTCACAATATGTTTGACACTTACTTGCTAATGGGATACAAGGGTCAGTTGTTACAATGGGGGTTTATTTCAAACTTTTGTAGGCATGTAAGCTACCTGCCGAGTGCTTGATCGCCTGGAACATTTGGAGATACTTTGGATATAGATTTGATTGGTGATAAACTAGGGATATAATTTTAGATTGTTACAAATAAAAGTCTCGCCCCTAATTGCAAATTTAGGTTTGAAAGGGTTCAAGTGATCAGGCACTCAAGCATTCATGCGTCTATTGGGGTTAATTAAATACATTAATTTCTCTGCGTGTAATTTCAAGTTTACAAAATTTGTTTTATGCTATCTAATTGCTGACGTTTTAAATTACAGTTTTTAACATTTATTTAAACAGTGAGCTAACTGCCGAGTGCCTGATTGCTTTAGAGTGTGATGTTTTTAACCCCCGACCAAAAAAGAGGGGTGTTATAAGTTTGACTTGTCTGTGTATCTGTGTATCTTGGTATATCTTGGTATCTGTATATCTTGGTATACAGTGCTCCTTAATTAAATTAAATAATATAAATATATAAGTGCTTTATTACAGTGAATAAATAAGTGTGTGGACAAATTATAAGTGATACGTGATTGACTATATAAACTTTCTATTTATTATTTTAAAATAGAAGAGATTTTGTCTTTAAAATGTTTTTGCTAGTTTTGTGACTTTGCCATCAAACAATATATACACATGATTGATATGCAAGCGTAAATTGGTTCATGTAATTTTATAATGTGAATTATTTGCTAACAATGGTGTAATTATTAACTAAAGTGTACACAAATAAAAATAATAAAGTAAAAAAGGAGGGTTATTTTAAAAACTATTAACGAACGGTTCGATTTGAAGTCATACTCTATAACCAATACCCAATTTTCACAAGGAATAGAGAGCGCACGAGTGGTCTAACTAGAGGCCAGCTTGGATTAAGATACTAAGCGCCCGCCGTCAACGGGGGTTCGAATCCATGCTATACATAAGAATAGTTATTTTTTCATAGTAAATTTAACTTGTCTTATTAAATTTGCTTAAATCGTTACTATTGCGTTGCGAAAAGCCACTAGCGCCATCTAGTGGCCATTGTAGTGATACTACTAAATACTATTATAGATAAAATATTTCATAAATCTGAATATTGATGATTTTACGATCCAATGTCTATAAAGCGCCATCTGGTTTTCACTAAAAGATTTACATATACTAAATACTGGTAAACAACATGAGTTTCTTCGAAGGCATAACATTTCGCCGAAAGCGCAAAACTAAATCAGAGTGCAGTACAAATTCAACTCTAGAGACAACGAAGGAAGAAGATAACTCAAACTCAGTTATAATTGATCAAACCTCAAATAGTCTACCCGATATATCTCTAAATAATGATCAAATTGCCGATCTATTATCGCAAATTCATAAATTGACTTCGGATTTGGAAATAGCACACAATGAAATAGCACAACTAAACATTGAAAATACAAACCTAAATAAAAAAATTACAGACTACGAAAAGAAATTAATATTATTAAAAAAAGTAAATACATCACCTACTCCAAACAAATACCTTACACCTAAAAAGAAGAAAAAGAATGCGTCCAGTAAGCCAATTGAGAAAATTACTGCTCAATCTTCACCAATAGGACCAAATGCTACCCAAGTTATTGATGACAACATATTAGAAGACAAGGCAAAACATGAAACGATTCAGGTTAAACCACCCGCAAATACTCGTAAATACAAACCAAAGGTCTGTGTAATTAGTAACACTAAAGAAAGGAAATTAGTGGACTACATGTCGGACGACTATGCTAAGGTTAATTATATTGTACATAGAATGCCAAACGCTGGAATCATACAAACTATTTCTAATATTGAAAAGATTACTATTAACTACACTAAAAATGACTATTGCATTATTATTATTGACGAGGATGATTTTATATCTACAGCTAATTATCATAAAATTGTTTTAGAAATAAAAACAAAATTGGAAGCTGTTACGCATACCAATATCATACTCTGTGTACCAACCTATAAATTAACAAATCACTCTATACTATTCAACAAAAGAGTACAACAATTTAATAATTTAATATATCATGCAATTTATAATAACAGTAACAATATATTTATATTTGACACAAATCGCCCACTCAAGTATGATACAACAATGTTTCACGGCCGCACAGGAAAATTGAAGAACTTCGGGTGGAAGACTGTCGTACACAAATTAGCAAAATATATTTTAGACATAGCAAATTATCAGGACGATAACAACAAAAATAATAAAAATTTGACATTTTTTCGCGACTAAATTCATAAACATTGCACATCAAAATATAGCTGGACTTATCAACAAATGTGATCTCCTGACTATTTCTCTGGACGATCTTGCAAGTAATAATAAAGAAGTTGACATAGTTTGCATAACAGAACACAATATGATTAAGGAAGATTTACAACGTTTTCATTTACCTAACTACAAATTAGCAGCCTGCTTCACAAGAAAATCAGTTAGAAGGGGTGGCTCCTGTATCCTAGTAAGAAATGGATATAGCTATCAAGAAATAAGTTGGATCAAAAAACACTCGATTGAGAAATGTACTGAATTTTGTGGGATTGAATTATGTATCGTAAATATAATAATAATTTGTGTATATAGAGTACCTTCAACAAATTATGATTCTTTTTTTAATAAAATTGAAGAAGTACTTCATAAACTAATGAATCGTAAGGTCAAAATAATATTGTGTGGTGATTTTAATATAAATAGATTAAAAAGAAATAAATTATCGCTAAACTTCGAATACATGTTATCTAATTTTAATTTAAAACTAGAAATTAATGAACCTACTAGACTAATAAGTAACACATGCATAGACAATTTTGCTGATAATATTCGTGGATGTAAAGTAGATGTACGCGAATATGCAATGTCTGATCACACCACCCAAATACTAACTTGTCCGGTCCGAAGGCATACCATTTTAAAATCTTGGAAAACAAACAAGCGTGATTACTCTAAAGATAACTGCTTAAAATTTAGAGACAGCATGGAAAGCTTATCCTTTTCAGATGTTTTTCAGAGTGATGATCCAAACAGCGGCTGCGACATATTCATGGATACCATTTCTCTTTTTTACAATTTATGTTTTCCCTACATAAGAAAAACAATATTAGTGAATAGGCGCCCCAGATGGCTTTCTAGTGGCATAAAAAAGTGTTGTAAAAGAAAAAGAGAGCTTTTAGGCATACTTAGATCTAAACCAACTCTTGCTAATAAAATTACCCTAAAAACATACTCCGAAAAACTTAGCAAAATTATCAAACTAACTAAAAAGTCCCAAAATGAGTTCTATATTAAAAATTCCCACAACAAAACTAAAGCTACGTGGCAAGTTATTAATGATAATACATTGAATCTTCCTCGGCAATCGCTAGATAAAATTATAGAGAATGACATTATCGTGACGAAACCATATGACATTGCTAACTGTATGAATAATTATTTTATTGATAAAATTGAAACTATTTCTAAAACTATGAACATTTCCAGTAATAATAAACTAAATACTAAATTGACATCTCTTAATAATTCTATATTCTTTTCACCTATTACACCTTTTGACATTATGAAATGCACCAAATCTTTAAAAACAACGAATAGCGTTGGACATGATGGAATAGGTATAAATATAATTAAAAACAATATTGACATTCTCTCTAAACCCATTTCACATCTAATAAATTTAACACTTGAACATGGAGTCTATCCTGAAAGTATGAAATTATCAATCATAAAACCCCTATTTAAAAAGGGAGACAGACTCGATATTAAAAATTACAGGCCGATAGCATTATGTCCCACTATTTCAAAAATATATGAAAAAATTATTTATAATAAAATTTATTCATTCTTTGAATCAAATAACGTCTTCTGCTCTGAACAAAAAGGGTTTCGTCGAGGCATGTCTATTAATATGGCTATCTACGAATTGTTGGAAAAAACAATGTTTAATATTGATAATAGAGTCCCTGTCTGCGGAATATTTATGGACATGTCGTCTGCTTTCGATTTTGTAAGCCATAAAATACTTCTAAATAAGTTGTATGCATATGGGATAAGGGGTATCCGGTCGAACTTAATAAAATCCTACCTTGAAAACAGACATCAACAAGTTCTAATTAACAGAATATGCCCTAAGAGTAAAATAGAAAAATACTACCTTTCCGACAAACGCAAAGTAAACTACGGAGTTCCACAGGGGAGCATATTAGGTCCTTTGCTTTTCCTTTGTTATATTAACGATTTACCAACTGTAGTAAGCCATCCAATGGTATTATTTGCGGACGATAGCACTGTCATTATAAAATGTGACGACCCTAATAAGTATAATGACGAAATAAATAGTACTATCGGGCGAATTGTTGATTGGCTAACAAATAATAATCTAGTTATTAACATACACAAAACAAAAGCTTTACACTTTAGCCAAAGAAATGTTAACACCAGCCCTATAATTAAGTTTCATGATGACGTGGTTGAATTCCTAGATACTACAAAATTTCTTGGTGTTCAAATTGACCAAAAATATAACTGGAAAGCGCATATAGAGCAACTATGCTGCAAAATCTCCCAGCACACTTACGCTCTAAGAGTGTTATCCAAAATTTCCAGCAGATCCACTACGGTAACGGCATATCACGCCAATGTTGGATCAATAATACGATATGGAATAATATTTTGGGGTAATTCAACTGATAAAGAAACAGTCTTCAAAGCCCAGAAACGCTGTATTAGGGCAATTTGCTCAATTAATTCAACGGAAAGTTGTATGCCAAAATTTAAATCTTTAAACATACTTCCACTCCCCTGCTTATACATTTACGAAGTACTAATATTTACTAAACTTAATCAGAATTTATTTAAAATTAATAAATATACATACAGTCGTTCTCTTCGACCCCGTCCAGAGAATGAAATGGCATCCGTGAAATGTAAAACAGCACTAGTTAACAAAAGTATCTTTGGAATGGCTCCGAAGTTATTTAATGCGTTACCTGAAGCATTTAAGGATTTACCGATAGCATTGTTCAAAATTAAATTAAAAAATCTTCTTTTGAACAAATGCTATTACTCCGTTGACGAGTTTATTAAAGACGGTCGTGAGCAGACATTGTTTATTTAAACCACTTAGATAATATTATATGTAATAATCTTTTGCTGTTTTTGTTTTTTGTTTTTTCATATATATATATTTTTTTACTCATTGACATACTCGTATTATAACAATTAATTCTAAGACATAATTTTAATTTTTGACATACTATTAGTTTTTTATTGACGATTTTTACTATTTTTACTTATCACTTTTTTTATTTTTACCTGACTATTTTTTATTGCATTTGTAATATTGTACGCTCAATGGGCAAAAGGTAGAGGACTGAATAATATGTAATATCTAATGTAATACCTACTTTTTTACAATAAAATTGATTTGATTTTGATTTTGATTTTGATTTTGTATCTGTGTATCTGTGTATCTGTGGCTCTGTGTATCTGTGTATCTGTGTATCTGTGTATCTGTGTGTCTGTCTGTGGCATCGTAGCTCCTAAACGAATGGACCGATTACGATGCGGTTTGTTTCATTTGAAAGCTGACGTGATCGAGATGGTTCTTAGCTACAATTGATGAAGATCTGATCAGGGGTTTCAAGGTCATCAGCTCGATTTGTTAGCTGCGGTAGCGATATTAGACGCGCTGTTTAGGATGGCAACCCTTGTACGTCGCTATGCGACAAAGATTGTTATTTTATGTCAAATAAATATGCCAATGTAAATACACGTAAAAAATTTTATAATTTTTCCCTTAAAATATTCATATGGCGAGGTTGGTTTGCAGTTTAGATCGATTACCTTGATTGAATATTTTAGGGGAAAAATTATAACATTTTTTACGTGTTTTAACAATGGCATATTTATTTGACATAAAATAACAATCTTCATCGCATAGCGACGTACAAGGGTTGCCCGTTCTAAACACGCATAAGGCTGGGAATACACGTTCGATATTGCTGAGCAAATTATTTACAAATCGGAAGTAGGAATCGGACGTCTATTTTGTTTCTGTATTTTGTATGAAAACTGCACCTTCAGACAATCGGATCGGCCATAAAATCGTAAGCGCCTTGGCGTTGTTTCCGATTCTGACATCCGATCCGACTATCGGATCTGACGTGTATTAAGTATTCAAACAAATGTATGGCACGAGTGACTATCGGATCGGACTATCGGAGAGGAAAATCGGACTTGTATTCCCAGCCTTATAGGTATTTACTTTTAAACATATCTGTGACTTAACATTTGAAATAAAAACGTATACAAATACATGTGTGTTTTAACTGGTACCACTAAGCTACTCTGATGATGGAACTCGAAGGTAGGAGACGAAATCCTGGATGTGTTCAAACTTTTTTTTGGTATACTAAGTTTGGACTTATTAGATTTGTCTTGAAGGTAGGAAACTAAGTGTAGAAAAGTTAGTGCGATAAAATAAAACATTCCGGATCTAAAAAATCTGATCATGGATCCTCTCAGATCAGTAAATCAACAAGAAATGGACCTGTAGTGCTTTAACTAAAATTGTTACTCACTATGAGCCATTAGCTGGACCGTTATCAAATTAAAGACCGAGAGTATCTGATGAGGCACCATCATGAATCCTCTCAGATCAGCAAATCAACAAGAGATAGAACTATAGTGCTTTCACTAAATTTGTTACTCACTAAGAGCATTTAGCTGGACCGTCATCAAATTGAAGACCGGCCAATCTGATGATGCACCATTATGAATCCTCTCAGATCAGCAAATTGATATCAATTGATCAGCAAAAAAAGAGATAGAACTGTAGTGCTTTAACTAGGCCTTTAGCTGGGCCGTTATCAAATTGAAGATCGGGAGTATCTGATTATGAATCCTCTCAGATCAGCAAATCAATAACAGATAATATCATAGTGCTTTAACTAAAATTGTTACTCTCTATGAGCCATTAGCTGGGCCATTATCAAATTGAAGACCTGGAGTAGTTATCTGATGATGCACCATAAGGATCCAAGGGATATTAAAGGGATATAACTATTGAGCCATGACTAATGTTGTTTATTACTATAAAGCTGATGATATGACCAAAGTGGTTCCAGGCGTTTCGGGGGTTCCTTTAAAATTTTAATTTTGATTTTATTATATATATTTTTTAGGATATAATTTTGATTGGTGATAAACTAGGGTTATAATTTTAGATTGTTATAAATTAAAGTCTCGCCCCTAATTGCAAATTAGGGTTGAAAGGGTCCAAGCGATCAGGCACTCTAGCATTCATGCGTCTATTGGGGTAATTAAATACATTAATTTCTCTGCGTGTAATTTCAAGTTTACAAAATTTGTCTTATGCTATCTAATTGCTGACGTTTTAAATTACAGTTTTTAACATTTATTTAAACAGTAAGCTAACTGCCGAGTGCCTGATTGCTTGGAGTGTGGTGTTTTTATATTTTTAGGATATAATTTTGATTGGTGATAAACTAGGGTTATAATTTTAGATTGTTATAAGTTAAAGTCTCGCCCCTAATTGCAAATTAGGGTTGAAAGGGTCCAAGCGATCAGGCACTCTAGCATTCATGCGTCTATTGGGGTTAATTAAATACATTAATTTCTCTGCGTGTAATTCCAAGTTTACAAAATTTTGTCTTATGCTATCTAATTGCTGTCGTCTATTGGGCGAATTCTGCTGCATTGTGTTCGGCTGCTGGGCTGGCCTCCGCATCCCGTGCTGGAGCTCCTATTCGGTGGTACTTGGCTGGGTTGTGTAGTTGTTTGTTTGGGGGGGTACTTGGGATGGTTGAGTTGAATGTTTTTAAATTTATTATAATATGGTCAATGTAACTGAGGAAGGAATTTCTTGTTGAGTGTTTCTTGAAGGTGAGGACCGGATGGTAGGGGGGTACCCCAAGCAGATTGCATACAGCTTCATGACTTTGGCGCCTCATGCTGAATCTCGGGCAGTGTTGAATCAGATGCAGCAGACTTTGCACGGTGTCGTCGTTGCAGGGGCATTTGCTCGTCTCTACGATTTTAAACCTGTGCAGGTACTCTCTGTGATATCCGTGGCCGGTGAGCACCTGCGTCAAGCTGAATCGTATGCCCGTTGTGCCAAGTAGGTGCCTTACAGAGGGAAGGTCGGGGCAGATTTTACGGGTATGTGCTCCTCCTTGCGCCTGAGTGTACTCCCCTTGCCACTTCCTGGTTGTCTCTTTACGGATTTGTTTTTTGGCGTAACTAAGCGGGAATTTCGAGTATTCCGGAGCCTTCCTCAATGTTGCGGCTGAGTTGGCCGCAGCATCAGCAGCCTCATTCCCCTCTATCCCCACGTGCGCCTTGGTCCAGATGAAGTCTATGGATCCAGTTGTTCTTATTTTCCTAATGCTCCTGTGGATCTTGTTAACTAGTGGGTGTGTGTTACTCCTGTTCTTTATACTGTAAATGGAGGATAGGCTGTCTGTTAAGATGGTTATACTGGAGTTCGGAGAGTGATCTTCCGCCCATTCGCACGCCCTCTGTATGGCCAGCAGCTCCGCCTGAAACACCGTGCAGGAGTTGTGCAGTTTGAACTTCTTGGTGTGAGCTGCCCCTTGCGGTGTCTGTGCGACAAACGCCGCCCCCGTTTGGCCGTCTTCCTGTTTGCTCCCGTCCGTGTAGATGGCAGTGGTACACGCGGGTGAGTATATTTTGTTGATTTCATCTGTGTTGGTCGCCTTTTTTTCGCTTATGGTTATTCGTTCAGCCGGGTGCAGGAGGTCCTGTGGTGCCACTGCCTTCTCCAACTTGATGTCCTGTGGCAGATGAACAGTATGGGTTTTATATTTAGTGTTTTCTATTTCCTGAATTTCTATTATTTTCAGGTGAAGTGGTGTGAATTGTGCCAGAGCCAGCGCTGCTGCGGTTGACACCGTGCGGAATGCTCTGATTGCTTTAATTGCACATAGCCGTTGAAATGAAGCAAGTGTGGTTTGTATGTACTTCTTTCGGGCCACGTGTCCCCATATTGCTGCCGCGTATGTGATTGTTGGCTCAATTACTTGTAGGTAGATGGTGCGTATATTTTCAGGGTGCATGCCCCATGTTGCTCTCGTGTAGATGCACAACTTCTGGAATATTTTCCTGGATTTTTCGAGCGCGTGTTTTATGTGGCTGGTGAATTTGAGCTTCTCATCAATGATTACTCCTAGGTATTTGAATTCCTTAACGAAGTCAATCTTGCATTTGTCCATCTCAACAGATATTGCTTTGGCTTTTGGGCTGAATGCTATCAGTTTGGTCTTGCTTGGTCCAAATTGCAATTTATTGTTCCTCCCCCATTGAACAACTTTTTCTATCGCCGCGTTTGTGATCTCTTGTAGCTCTATAAGTGATTGTGCGCCTGCGGTGAGCAGTACATCATCAGCGAATGCCTGCAGGTAACACCCACGGGGAAGCTTGGTTTCAAGTAGTTCATCCAATATTATGTTCCACATCGTGGGGCCGCACGCTGATCCCTGGACACATCCTTTGCTCATAGTCTTGGTGGCTCTTGCACTTGCATAATCCAGAGTTACGGTCCTGTTGCTGAAATAGCTCTGTATGAGCCCATAAATGTTCCTTGGGCATTGTGCTTCCTTCAGTCTGTTGAACAGTGCTGGCCACCATGCGTTGTCAAAAGCTGCTTTTATGTCGAGTGATACTGCTATAGTCTTGTTGCCTTTTGCTTTGAGTTCCTGGATTGTGTTGATTGCCTTCCTTAACGCATCTATGGTGGATGTCTGCTCCTTGAATCCAAACTGATTCCTGTTGGTTTTTCCCAGTTTGTATGCCTGATACTTGATTCTGTTAGTGAACAGTTTCTCCAGAGCTTTGCCGAAAACTGGTAGGAGTCCAATTGGTCTGTATGAGCTTAGGTCTGATTGGTCTGGTTTGTTGAGTTTGGGAATGATTTTCACGTAGGCGTTTTTCCATGCAGAAGGAAAGTATGGCAGCGATAGGCATCTGTTGAATATACTAGTGATCAGTTTGGGATATTCTCTAGCAAATGTGTGGCATATATCTGCGGTGAAGTGATCGAGCCCCGGTGCCCTGTCCGGGCTCATTGTTGCGATGCATTCCAGTACTTCCTCTTCAGTGAAGGGCGGATCATAGTGGTCATTGTTTGGTGGTGTATGTTGTTTTCCTTGTAGTTCGTGATGCCGGGGTAGAGTGTTCGCTTCGTCTTCGGGGTAGAAATAGTTCAAGAGTGCATTGGCCGTGTCGG
The DNA here is from genome assembly GCA_905220615.1 of Tinea trinotella. Lineage (NCBI taxonomy): Eukaryota > Metazoa > Arthropoda > Insecta > Lepidoptera > Tineidae > Tinea > Tinea trinotella. The sequence continues at coordinate 14,388,636 of HG992313.1, forward strand.
CATTGTCTGCTGTGTAGGTGGTGCCTACTCTTAGGGTGGTGGGTGGTCTTCTCGCTGGGATTTCTTTAAATAGTCTGTTAGTCAGTGTCCAGACATTTTCCTTGTTTTGGTTGCAGCAGAATTCTCTAAAGTTGTTTGTTGATGTTCTTCGCATTTCATCGGCGTATTGCTTCTTGGCAGTGGTTTGTTGTTCCAGCAAAGTGGTGAGCGGTTCTCCGCGTCTTTTGGCATTATGCAGCCTGTGGTGTATTCGGATGAGTTTTTGCTTCTGCTCCTCCAGTCCATCCGTCCACCATGGGGGTTTTGGTTTTGGTCTCCCTCCTCGTATCGGCATTGATGCTTCACAAGCAGAATTTATGGAATCATTAATTTGGTGAATGAGTTCTTCCAGCCTTTGAGCGCTCGTTTCCGCGACGTTAATGTTCAGTATTTCAGTTGTTGTCATTTGTTTGGCTAGTTCAGCTTTAAATTCTATCCAGTTGGCTTTCTTATTGTTGAAGCGGAAGGTGCTTGTGGTGTTTCGCGGTTCCCTGTCTGCGCTAGATTGTTCCAAATTTAAAGAGAGTTCAACAGCATTGTGTTCGGCCGCTGGGCAGGCCTCCATGTTGACTTTCCAGTGTGTGATTTTGTCGCGTAGTGTTTCTGACGCCAGCGTGAGGTCTATTACTGACGTGCGCAGGCGATTATGTGTGACCGCTTCAAATGTGGGGGTGTCTCCTTCGTTACAAACAAATAGGTCGTTTGTGACCACCAGTTCGATTATTTGTTCTCCTCTATTGTTGTTTCTTCTGCTGCCCCATGAGGTATGCCATCCGTTGAAGTCGCCAAGGTTAGGTTAGGTTAGGTTAGGTTAGGTTAGGTTTTTTTTTTTTTTTTTTTTTTTTTTTTTTTTTTTTTTTTTTTTTCTCGTCCCCTCTGACTTGTATATATGGTCAGAGACTTTGTCAGTCTTTTTTATTTTATATTTCCTTTATTTACAATATTTAGTACCCTTATATATTAATATTATACATTTGTTATTTCTTACACAATTTTACACTATCATACCATACTTACGATTTACGATCTTACTCATACCATAGAGATCGTTTTCTGCCAGCTGTAAGAGAAAAGTTCTTGTGACTATCTTATACTATTTACCTATATTTATAATATTTTTTGTAGCTTAATCTCTATCTTATGATCTAACCTAATATTCACATTCCTATGTTGTACTATTCTTTTTCCACATGCATTCTATGTATATACTTATTATATTCATATATCATGTTTTATTTACTCTTATTTCTATTTATGACCACATTACTTATTTTTGTGCAGTATTTTATTAGGTAATCTCTTTTATGTTTGTCTATAAATATTTTGTGTATCGTGTTTTTATTAATTTCGCTACCTATTTCTATTTCCAATTTAAATCGTTCCAGACTGTGGATTGGGCATTCAAAAAGAACGTGGGCCACAGATTCCTCTGCGTCCGGTTCGCAGATGCATGATGGGCTCTCCTTGCACTTAAATCTGTGCAGATACTCCGAGAACCCACCATGCCCCGTCAGCACTTGTGTTGTTATACCGGTAGGCTGGAATTGCCTGACTATCCTGTACGCTGCGATAGCGTCAGGCAAAAACATTTTGGTAACGGATCCTGTTGATCCAGACCTGTATCTCCGGTTCCATTCGTCAAGTGACTTGGATCTAATAAGGCGCTTGACGAATGAGACCGGACACAGGTCATAGTCCGGTTTTCTTTTTGTTTTAAGCGCTGCCTCTTTGGCTAACTCGTCCGCTCGCTCATTGCCTTCTAGCCCAGCGTGGGCTTTAATCCAGAACAAGGATATTTCCTTGTCCTGGAGTACTGCGGCTCTGATGTTTTTTCTTGCTTCTACTGCCAGGGGGTGCAGAGAGTCATTTCCCACCACCGTTTCCAGGGCGGATCGTGAGTCGCTGTATATGCCGAAACTCCGTTCTGCTCTTTTCAGAGCTACCCTCGAGGCCTCGCACAGAGCCAAGAGCTCCGCCTGGTAGACCGTACAATACGGAGACAATTTAAGCTTGAGGGCCCCGGTCTCAGCTGCACCACTCCAAAGGGATAGTGCAGCCCCGACCCGACCCTCAATCTTACTGCCGTCCGTGTAAATACGGATCTCCTGTGTATTCACCTTGTTCACTTGTTCCTGGTCCACCAGGCTTTGGAATTCCAGGCTCATGTGTCTGGCTGGGTGTGGAATCTCGGCATACCCAACAACCCGCTCCACCTCCCCGCCCCCCAGCGCTGGCTGGGATACCCCCCTCCTGGCCTCATACAGGGCGGCTGCCTCCTGTATCCGCAGGTCGAGGGGAAGTATACCAGCCAGCACCAGTGCGGAGTCCAGGGAGACGGTTCGGTACGCCCTGGTCAGCTTCTGGGCAAAGCCTCTCTGAACCACTGCTAGTTGTTTTCGCGTCCCTTTCTTCTCGGCCGCTTCGGCCCATGCACTGGCCGCATACAAGATGATGGGCTCCACCGTTGCCGTGTAAATTACACGAATAATTTCTGGGTGGAGACCCCAACTTATTTTGGCGGCTCTGGACAGCTGTTTGTAGACGTTCAACGCTTTTTTGCAGACTTCTGCAACGTGCCTGTTGAACGTCAACTTGCTGTCAATAGTGAGCCCCAGAATTTTGATCTCATTGGACATGCCAATGGCGACCCCACCCATGTCCAGGACCGGGGTGTCAAATTTGAGCTTTTTTGTTATTAACATGGCCTTCGTCTTGTGTGGCCCAAAGTTTAGCTTGTTCTTGACACCCCACTCCCGGACATAGGCGAGGGCGGCATTGGCCTGTCTTTGTACTTGTAGCGCCGTGTCGCCGTCAAATACTAGCACAACATCATCCGCGAAGGCCTGGCAGTAGTCGCCCCTTTGTTCCAGTCCTTTTAATAGTGGGTTTAGTAGGAGGTTCCAAAGGATAGGACCACCAATAGACCCTTGTACGCATCCTTTATTGGTTTCTTTTAGGTACTCTTCGCCACCGTACCTTAACCTGACCCTCCTGCCTTGCAGATAGCTATCTATCATCTTCCTCAGGTTTTTAGGACATTTTTCCTCAGCCAGACGTGCTCTAATTGCTGGCCACCATGCGTTGTCGAAAGCCCCCTCTATGTCTAATGATATCATCGTTACTAATTTTTTGTTAGCAATTTTGCAACGTATATAGTGTATCAAGGCATAGAGGGAGTCCTCCGTGCTCTTTTGGGGCATGAAACCGTACTGGCGAGTACTGATGGTCGGCAGAAGATGATATTTGATTCTACCCACGACCATCTTTTCTAGGATTTTGCCCATTACCGGCAGCAGTCCTATAGGCCGGTATGACTTTGGATTCCTATAGTCATCCTTTCCTGGCTTCCTTAGGACTACTACCGTGGCTTCTTTCCAGATGGTCGGGAAAAGTTCTTGTTCTAGGCATTTATTCATGAGGGCCAGGAGAAGCCCTGGATCCTTGGTAAATACCTGGCTGCAGATATCGGCAGTAAACCCATCCGCTCCGGGGGCCTTTTTGGGGTTGAAGCTTTCCACAGCTTTCTTCAGCTCTACCATTGTAAACGGCGGGTCCGATTGTGTATCATCAGCCGATCCGTTTACACGGTCGGCTTCCTCTCTTGTCAGCTTGTGGTCAGCATTCTCCCCCTCCGAGGTATCCCCGGGGTAGAAGGTTTCCGCCAACATCCTTGCCGATTCTGCGAGATCGATGTTTCTTCCATTAATCCTTAACGGTAGGTCCTCGTGTCTTTTGGTGGTCCTTCCTATTACTCTATATATACCTTCCCACATTCCTTCTTTGTCCTGTTTCCCACAGAAGCCTTTCCAACTCTCTATTTTTGCTTCCTTAACAGCTTTTTGATATTCTTCTTTTGCTTGCAGGTACTCTCTGATGACTTTATCTTTAAGCACTGGCGCTGCACATCGGATTCGGCGCTTTCTAGTGATTGAAGCTTTCCTTAGCTTCTCGAGATCTTCAGACCACCATGGCGAGGTAAGTTTTTCGTTGGACTTTATCCTTGGTAATGTATCGATGCAAGCTTGTGCTATTGTGCTCGAATACTCTTCCACCAAGGCGTCCAACTCCTCTTTACGGTTAACGTACCACACTTTGGATGCGTTAATATTATGTTCTCCGAGTAGTTGGGCCAGTTTCTCATGAAACTGGGGCCAATTAGCTTTTTTTGTATTATATATCCGTGTGGTTCGCTGGATCTTAGTGCCTTTTGCTTTCGTTAACCGTACATTGAATGTGATTCCATTGTGGTCTGAGCTGGTAAGATCATCTTCCACTTTCCAGGCTTCCACTAGGTTAAGCATATCCGTTGAACAGGCCGTTATATCCACGAAGCTGATGTAGTGCTTGTTTCCCCTTACAGTGTCAAATGTCGGGGTATCCCCATTGTTGAGCACCTGCAAGCCCATCTCGTCAATCATCCCAGAGACTTCTTCTCCTCTGTTGTCGACCTTAGTGCCTCCCCACCAGGTGCTTTTTGCGTTACAGTCCCCCCCCAGTAGGAGCCTTCTGGTGCCCATTTGGTATGTTATTTTCTTCAGGTGCTCCAGGTATGGCCGCACAGGTGTGTCAGGTTCAAAGTAGAAGGAGACGACAATTATCTCCCAGGCGGAACTTTGGATCCTCACCACTACGATGTTGTTTGTGGTGAGTTCTGGGTACTGTATGACGTTTAAGTCAGGGTCGAAGACAGCTATTGCTGCTTTAACAGTCCCTTCTCCTTGATCAACGCACTGGAAGATTCTTGCTCCTCTGTAGTTCCTCATACCCTGTTCCCTTCCCACGTACGGCTCCTGAAGCAACCCGAAGGCCGCTCTCCTTCTGCCGGCTTCAATCATGAGCTCGCTTGTAGCCAGTTGGCTCCTCTGGAGGTTAGATTGGAGCACCAAATATGGTATTTGTCTGGCGGGGATGTCTCCATTTACCACTGGCGCGCCTTTAGCAGTACGATACAGAGGCTCGCGCCAGCGCATCCCATTTCCGTCGCACCATACACTCTTCACGGAATGTTTCGTGGTCGACCTTTAGCATGTTGGCCTTTACGCAGTTGCAACATTGCGGTTTCCCGCCGGCGAGTCGGTCTGCGCATTTCGCCCATATATGTGCTCCTCCGCAATAACTGCATTTTTCTGTGGCCTCTGTACAGAATCTTCTTGTGTGGCCATAACTCAAGCACAGTGAACATTGTTTGAGTGGTGACTGGTCTGCCACATGCACGTGCTGGAGTTCTATGTGCACCTTTCCTGCTGTAGTAAGGCATTTCCAAATTTGTGGTGAAACTTGCAGGATCACGTGATTTTCCAGGGAATTCCTGGTCCTGCGTCTGAATCTTACGATGATTCTTCGGTCTTCGATTGCAACTTTTCTAATCAGATCCTTATTTTGGCTGACGAGAAACTGAGTCAGGTCGGCGTCAGAATGACACGCTAGAACATCCTTTAAAATAATAAGGGGGTCTTTGTTCTTAACCTCCTCGATCTGCAGTTTCCCGTCACCTTTTTTGATGCTTGCAGCAACTTTGGAAAGTTCTTCCTTGGAGCTACAGCCGAGGATGACCTTCTGGTCTCTCACTTTTCGCAATTTGTCCACTCTTATGCCGGTATTTTTGGCATCAACAGCTTTCCTAATGCGTTCTACAACCTGTCCACTATTTTCTCCTTCTCCTGAGATCATAATTGAGTGAATCGGGGCTAGCTGTTTAGGTCTGGATGCCACTTTTGCGTACGTTTCCTCATGTACTTGAGGTTCTGCAATCGACAGAGCGGCTGGTTGCATGCGATCCGTGAGTTCTTCTGTACGTTTTTTCAGTTCCGCCATTACCCGCATATGGTCTTTCATATTCTCTACTAATGTCTCTATCATTTTAGCCTGCGGTTGGTTGGTAAGTATCTCTTCTTCTTTTTCAGGTTCTTTTTCTTGTTTTTTCCCGTTTACCTTTTCCCCTTTTTTGACCAGTTGGTAGAGCCTGTCTAGCATGCTGCTCACCTCGGTTTTTATATCGGTCTTTAGATTTCGCGCATTGCCCAGGTGTAGTTTGGCTTTGGTTAAACAAGCTTTGGCCTCCGCCGTTCTACAAGCATACTTAGATGCTGGTGGAGTTTGGAGCTCTTGTTTGCGGCTGACCGTCTTGCCCTCCTGCGCAGGTGCGGTATTGGGTGTTGCTTTTACTGGAGAAGAGGAAGGCTTTGTCTTGGAACTGCCCGACTCCCATTCACCGATGCTACGCCTCACATTGGAGGTGTAGGTACTATTGAGGCTAGAAGGCCCTGCCTTCTCTGTCTTATTCATGGTGTTCTTGGGGTCGGGGTTTGTAGTGTCACTTGATTTTGCGGGGGTACGCATCATTTTTATTTATGGGGACACGTCAATTATAAAAGTGTTATATCTATTTGTATAACAGGTTATGTAAAGATAAAATTATTTTAAAAATAAAGTCAAAAATAAGATATTTAAAAATAAGAGTAAATAGTATAGTTTTCCTATCAACTTGTATAGGGAGCTGATAAGAAGTTTCTGTATAAAATAGTTCAGTTCCCTGTCTTCTATTATAATAAAGTATATAAATTTACAGTAGATTGTGGTACGTCATAAAACAGGTTCACTATGTCACAATTTTAGACAGGGAATTTATTTCCAGAATACTTATGTCTATCTTAGGATTACTTAAACTAGCTTAAATTAGTGAGTTTTTTGGATTTAGTCCAAAATATCAGTTTTTATAATGTCCAAAAAATTGTGTCTGGCGGCTCTAGTCGTCTGACGCAGTGTCAGAGGGGTCCAAGTAAGACCTTGAGCAAATAAGGGAATTTGACTCTATGTAGAGTCGATGTAAGGTCAGCGTTATTGCTGCTGCACCCTTAGGTGCGTAGTCCAATGCTGTTAGGCAATTTTGCCGTAAGTTAAAACCAAAAAAAAATTTTCGACTCTACATAGAGTCCCAGTCCATACCAGTCTGAAGAGGAACCCTCGGGCACACTAACGTCGAAAACCGCGTCTCTCTGCGACAACTGTGTGCAGAGTTATAGCCTGTCAAAATTTTCAGGATATTCCAGGCAAGTAGGGATCGTGAATACTCAAATTCGTCTTTTGTCAGATTATACCCGAGTTTGGGCTCGTTCAATGGAGAATTTGATTTCCCTGCTGATGGTGACACTAATATATTGATTAGAATGACACTGGAATTTTAATCAATAAAAAACACTTAAAAACTAAATATAAACTATAATTATTGTAATAAAAATCTGGAAAAAACTCAGGGAGGTTACGTAGGTATTTACCAATATTTGTGTTTAATAATTTTAAAATAGGGGTTGTTTATTAATTTAATATGGCACCCTTAACTTTCAAAATTTTCACATCTCTGGAAACACAAACCCGAATCTTCTGAAATTTTTTCCTCTTATTCTATAAAATAGAAGCTTTAATTTAAAGGTTCGATAACCGATAAGGGTTCACAACTTCCCAAGATATAATTATTTGAAATTTAGGGTAAATTTTAAAAAATCGCTACTCCCTGATTTTTCAAGATTTTCTTGTTCTTAAAACGTATATATGCTAGTTGACGTTCCCTCTTTGAGCCGCCGTTTATACTTTTTCTCTGCTGGTGCTGGATCTTAGACCATGTGTTTTTGCAGTTTTCAGTTTTCCTTCTTTATTTATTTTTTGGAGCACTGCAAAAATCACTGCGAGGGTGCCCCTGAAGCGTCCTCACTAGGCGCGTCTATTGGCGTACAAAAAACGGTAGGTTACTCGATAAGATTTTGAGTAATTGTCAAACGAAATTTGAAAATTTTCAATTTTTCTTGGTTTTTTGCCGTTTTTCGTCGTATTTATTTTTGTACTAATCCGATTTTGAATCTTGATACACTTTTGTGTTCAGTATCCCTTCTTCTATCTAATGCTGTTTTCAAAAGTTTTCCACGGGCGTTGGATCTCGTAGCTCGTGTTTTTTCAAATTTTAGTTTATTGTCTGTACTAATTTTTTGGTGCTATTTGGAAATGAGGTGTTGAGTGCACCAGGTGCGTCTTCTCACGGCGCACCTGTCAGCATAAAAATATTCGGGGGTCACTCGATTCAATTTCGTGTTATATCAGTTTAAAGAATTAAAATTTTCACTATTTGCACAAATTTTTAGTTTTTCACTTATAATAAATCCAATTTTGCGTAAATTTATAAACAAATTACACACCCGTATTAAGCAAAATTTTCCGCATCTTTTGATATATAATTTAGCTATCGGCACTCACTTTTTTCGCACTTTAATATTTTTAAAAGGTTTTTTGGCCACGGAGCGCGCGCGGGTCACCTTTGGAGCGTTATTCAGGTTCGGCGGGCCGAACGCAACTGGGTTAGGTTAGGTTAGGTTAGGTTAGGTTAGGTTAGGTTAGGTTAGGTTAGGTTAGGTTAGGTTAGGTTAGGTTAGGTTAGGTTAGGTTAGGTTAGGTTAGGTTAGGTTAGGTTAGGTTAGGTTAGGTTTTTTTTTTTTTTTTTTTTTTTTCCTTTATTATGTTTTTACAATGAGGGTTTATCTTACTTGCTAATTTTGATACAAGTTATTTGTGTTGTCCTATTTTGTTTATGTTGGTCACACTTTACATTTTCACTGTCCCACGTGGAGTGTTTTAGCTCCCTTTTTCGCGGGTGTGTGCACATATGGGCACGTTAAGTCTAATGCGTTACAACTAATTAAACTAAATACAATTCTATTCTTATCTATTGTCTTATCTATCTTCTTATCTATTATTTTCATTCGTATCTATATCTCTTTTTGTTCTAATGTGTTTCAACTAATTACACTAAATACAATTTGTATTCTTTATCTATTGTGTTATTTGTTGTCTTATCTATTGTTTTTATTCATATCTATATCTCCTATCACTCATTCATGCATATGTATATATATACATACACAAGTATCTCTACTCCAAGTATCTCCACTCTATATCTCCATTTATCAAGTCACGTATATGTATATATATACACACGCATAGTACAAAAAAATAAAAATACCACACACACACGCATTTATTTATTTATTTTTTTTTTTTTTTTTTTTTTTTTTTTTTTTTTTTTTTTTTTTTTTTATAACTTTTATTTTCCTTATCTGCTAAAGTTAAAACTAGTGCTATTTACAATATATGAGACTAATATCCGGCGGCAGCTCCGGCTTCCGTGGGTCTTGGTTGGTTGGTTAGGGGTCCTGTGGGTGCATCCTGGGGGTTTCGTTGTAGGACTTTAGATTTCCTATTACGTGTTCGATGAGCTTTATAAATGAGTTCCTGGTGAGCTGTTTTTTGAAAGTTTCAGTGGGGTGGTACGGAGGTATCTTTAGCATATTACACGCTGCTTCGTGTTCCAAACGTTTGGCCCCGAATCTTGGGCAGTATTGTATGAGATGTGAGAGACTTTGGACAGTGTTTGCGTCACAAGGGCATTTATCTGTTTCTGTGATTTTAAATCTATGCAGGTATTCCTTATGAAATCCGTGCCCGGTTAATATTTGTGTTAGGCTGAATGATCTATTTGTTGTGTTAAACATGTGCGTTATTGAATGCAGATGAGGGCATATGTTGCGTGTGTAGGATCCTCCATCTGCTTCAGTATATTCCTGTTGCCACCTTCTTCTTGTTTCTTTGTGAATATGTTTTTTTGCATAGCTTAGCGGGAAGTTGCTGTAGTCTGGGGCTCTCTTGGTCATTGCTGCTGATTTGGCTGCTTCGTCTGCTATTTCGTTTCCTTCAATACCCACATGTGCTTTTACCCAGATGAAATTTATGGTGTTTCCTTTTTCTTTTGTTCTTTTTACGTTTTTGTGAATTTTGTTTACAATTGGATGCGTGTTGCTTCTAATCTTGATGCTATATAATGCAGACAGGCTATCCGTTAGTATTGTTGTGTTGTTTGTGGGTGAGTTGTGTTCGGTCCATTCGCATGCTTTTTGTATAGCGAGTAGCTCGGCCTGGAACACGGTGCAGCATTTGTGGAGTTTGAATTTTTTGGTGAATGTTATTCCTTGTGGCGTCTGTATGTAGTATGCGGCTCCAACCTGTCCGTCTTCCAGCTTGCTCCCGTCGGTGTATATGGCTGTGGTGTTTGTTGGTGAGTTTAGTTTGGTGATTTCGTCATTGTTTGTAGCTTTCTTTTCTTTTATGTTTATTCTTTCAGCTGGGTGTAAGAGGTCTTGAGGAGTAACTGGCTTCTCAAGCTTGATGTCGCTTGGCAAGTAGGTGGTTTGGCAGAGGTGTTTTATGTTCTCTATTGTGTGGATCTCTTTGATTTTCAGGTGGAGAGGGGTGAACTGAGCCAGTGCCAATGCTGCTGCTGTGGATACTGTGCGGAATGCTCTAATTGCTTTAATTGCAAACATGCGCTGAAAGGATGCTAGTAGGATTCGGATGTATTTTTTGCGAGCAATATGTCCCCATATTGCTGACGCGTATGTTATTATTGGTTCAATCACATGGAGGTATATTGTGCGTGTGTTTTCTGGGTGTATTCCCCATGTAGCCCTCGTGTAGGTGCACAGTTTGTGGAAGATTTTCCTTGATTTTTCTAGTATGTATTTGATGTGATTGGTGAATTTAAGTTTCTCGTCGATTATTACTCCTAGGTATTTGAATTCGTTTGTGAATTCTAATTTGCTCCCGTTCATATTTATGGTTATTGTTTTAGTTTGTGGGCTGAATGCGACTAGTTTAGTTTTGCTGGGTCCGAATTGTAGTTTTGTGCTTAATCCCCATTTTACTATGTATTCTATCGCTGTGTTTGTTATTTCTTGTAATTCCGTTAGGGATTTCGCGCCTGTTATGAGTAGCACGTCGTCAGCGAATGCCTGCAGGTGACATCCTTGTGGCAGCTTGGTTTCAAGGAGTTCGTCTAGTATTAGATTCCACATTGTTGGGCCGCACGTTGATCCCTGGACACATCCTTTGCTCATGGTTTTGGAAGCTCTTGAGTTTGCGTAGTCCAAGGTTACTGTTCTGCCAGTGAAGTAGTTTTGTATAAGACCGTAGATGTTTCTAGGGCACTCTATTTTTTTGAGTCTGTTGAGCAGTGCCGGCCACCACGCGTTGTCAAATGCTGCTTTGATGTCCAATGAAACCGCGAGTGTTTTGTTGCCTTTCTTCTTGAACTCTTGAATTGTGTTGATTGCTTTTCGGAGTGCGTCTGTTGTTGATGTTTGTTCTTTGAAGCCAAACTGGTTCCTGTTCATTTTGTTGATTTTGTATGCTTGGTATTTAATTCTGTTAGTGAATAGTTTTTCAAGTGTTTTCCCGAACACTGGTAGTAACCCTATTGGTCTGTATGAGCTTAGGTCGGTGTGATCTAGTTTATTTGGTTTAGGGATGATCTTCACATAAGCGTTTTTCCATGCCGAGGGGAAGTGTGGTAGCGATAAGCATCTGTTGTATATGCATGTGATTAGTTTGGGGTACTCTTTTGCGAATGTGAGGCATATGTCTGCCGTGAAGTGGTCTAATCCTGGTGCCTTGTCTGGATTCATAGTAGCTAAGCATTCCAGAACCTCTTCTTCTGTAAATGGTTGGTCATATTGATTATTGCTGGGTGGGTCGTGCTGTGTCTTTGTTAGCTTGTGGTGTATGGGCAGAGTGTCTGTTTCGTTCTCAGGGTAGAAGTGGTTTATGAGGGCGGTTGCTGTGTCCGTGCTGTCCCTGGTGTAAGTGGTGTCTATTCTTAGGGTTGTAGGTGGTCTTTTTGCTGGGGTGTCCTTCAGTAGTCTGTTTGTGAGAGTCCATACGTTTTCCTTTTTTTGACTGCTGCAGAATTCTCTAAAGTTGCGTGTGGATGTTTTTCGTATCTCTTCTGCGTATTGTTTTTTAGCTGTCGCCTGTTGTTCTAGTAGGTTTGTGAGTGATTCTCCTCGTTTTTTGGTTTTATGTAGTTTGTGGTGAATGTGTATAAGTTTATGTTTTTGTTCTTCTAATTCTTCCGTCCACCAGGGGGGTTTCACTTTTTGCCCTTTCCCTCGGATGGGCATTGATGCGGTGCACGCTGAGCTTATGATCTCATTTAGTTGTTGTATGATTTCTTCTAATTCTTGTGCGCTGGTTTCGGATATGTTGACGTCCAGTATGTCGCTTGTTGCCATTTGTTGAGCAAGTTCAGCTTTAAATGTAATCCAGTTTGCTTT